>PVJL010003820.1:0-146354 GCA_004026885.1 Lyroderma lyra | reverse complement strand
ACCAAATATGGCGTATTACACTTCTCTTTACCACCTCAATGAGTTGTCACCTCACAGGATTCCCACTTGTGTGCCCTCTTGCTAGAAAACCAGGATCTTATTTTTTCCACTTCATTGCATACTTCTAATGACTGTGGCTGCCTTTGAGACTAAGTGAAGAAAGGATGGAAAGACAAAAAATATCAGTAAAGATTCTCGTCACAACATGGTACCACAGTTCGTCTGGATAGAGAGAAAGATTCATGTCTCTCAGACTTCATGATGCTTGTTTAACTATTGATTCCATTGCTACCCCATGGTAATTTACTGCCATGGAAATTCTGAAACAGATGAGAATGAGTGAGTAAAAATATAGGGTATTACTTCACTTTCTCTGATCCAATGGGGCTTCCTTTCCCACTCCTCAGACCAGAATCAGGCCTTCCCTTGGCACCATTTTTGTCCATGCATAGTGAGCAAAGCTCAAGTTACAGGGCTCAAGTTTTTTTGAGTTCAACTTGGGAACCACTAGAAGAAAAATAAAATGAGGAATATCCCTCTAGTTTGGGGTACTTCAAATTCTGGTTTCCTTCTTCAATTTACTTACTCCCACTATTTTTCAGAGCTCTTGGATTCTGCATGCATTGTATCCAGAAAGTTCACTTACAGTTAGTAGGAGAGACAAAATGGTATGTTCTTATTCCATCTTACCCAGAACCAGAACTGACAGGAGCTTTTTAGGTAAGCATAGTAAATCTAATATCTTTATGCCCCTGGAGAGAATTAATTTACTGTTAATACTTTACCTTAAAATTCATTTCGATCTTCTGATGTTAAGAGAATATTCCTCTGTGTAGTTAAACTATACAGAATTTTAATTTGCAAACTTCAGTCCTCAGAAATTAGTCCGCAGAAAATAAATGCATATCATAGATATTTAAATAAACATTCAAACAGACCCATAGATTGACTACTTTATAGTGTAGGAGTTTGCAAATAATTACATTTCCCTGAATCCTCATTAAGAAGAGGCATTTGTTTACTAGAAATGGTTTTATGAGTCTGTCATTGAATGTGGCCTTTCATTACTCTTTTCCACTTTTGCTTAGCATAATTCATTCTTAGCAGGGTTCCCTTTGTCATTTAAGTGCTTTATGTAAGGTATCAGGGTGTTGTGGTGATGGAAAGAAGCAATATGATTGGAGTATGAGCAAACAAGAAGGCTTGAGTTTTCCTCTTGAAATATTCAGTTTTCACTTTTTAGCTAAAAATATTAGATGTTTGTTTTGACTATTACCTCTGTTGCTGAATCCTGAGAATAGAACAAAGAAAAGATAGATATCTATAAATATGAGGATTTCTCAGTTCCTGGGGAGTACAGACTCTCTGAAGAGTTACTTGGTGTTCCTGAGTTGTCCAGGATTTACAAAATGCCCATAAGCAGGACTTCCTGGATCAGGAAGCAAAGTGCTAGACAAACTGCATGGGATAGAAAAGTCAGAACACCTGAGTGCTAGACCTGACTTTACCCTAAGCCAATGCCTTACCTTTCTACTGTGGGTTAGCGTTTGCTTACACTTAAAACCCAACTGTCTCATTTGATCTGACTGACTTTGCTGCTGGCCAGAAAGAACTCGTATTTTAAAGTATTTTCAGATGTTATTAACTTTCAAATATTACCTTTCCACCAAGCAACTTTCAGAGCTTGTTGTTTTAAAAACACATGCCAGATTTGGATTTGCTACAGATAGCACACCACACTTGCACAGTTGTTTCATCAGCCTTACCTGGGATCATTTTCAAAATTTCAGGGCAAGACAGGAGTCCCACAACCAAATCCTGGAAACACAGCAGTGTCACAGCACTGAGTCAATATGACACATCAACAGTGGTTTAAAACTACATTTAATACTTTGGTCTACATGACACCAAACAACTGGTGTTCTCTCTGCTCTCTTTCTCCCTTTCTCCTTTTCTTTCTTTCTGTCTCTCTTTTGATTCTCTCCCTGTTTCTCTCTCTCTCTCTCTCCCTCCCTCCCTCCCTGCCTTCCTCCCTCTGTTCCCCGCCCCCCTTTAAAAGAAATATGGATGCTCTGACATTATGGGCACAGTCTTTGGGAAGAGTCCTAAGAGAACCAAGTTTTATATGTTAGCTCGGAAGGAAAGTAAGTCACACTTGGTTGTTTCCAGGCATAGCTGCACATGTGAAGAGCACTGGTCATCATTAATGCTGACTTCAAATGTGAAAGACAGCCATTATATCGCTGCTTTCTAAAAAGAAAATCTCACATGTGTGGCAAAACATTTGCTAAAAGTATATTAAAATATGACTCTTATTTTTAACACATAGGAGAAGAGCCTTGAGTTTAACACAATTTGTACTCAAGGAGCAGACATATTAGCCTGTGGAACCATTCCACTGGTTATTAATTCTGATTACCTAAAATAAATTCTTCCAGATGGAAATTATACCCTGGACATTGTATAATTATAACTTGAACTAAATGGCTCACTTATTATTGAAATCTGAATGTTATTTTTTAATCATAAATCGCATATAGCAAGCTAGACAGCAGTAATATTGAAAAACTAATCTAATGATTGCATACTCTGTCTTCATGATTTATTTTGGTAACTCTGTGTACCTGAATGTGGTAGTAAAGGTTCATAAAAGTGCCTGGAAGCTTTTACAACAAAAAACAAATGAGTGGTTATTACTGAAAAGCTTGCAAAAAGCATGTTAAAGTTTGGAATCTTAATATCTCGTACCTCTAATCCCCACAATTTTAACACATGTGAAGCATCTGTGATTGTAGGAAATGGAGCAGAAAGCAAAACAGCATCAAAACAGAGCAATAAAAGTTAAGTGAACAAGTAACATGTAGGGTAAATCAAAGACTATGACTATTTTATGATCTTGTGGAAGGCAGAACAAATTGCCTCCAAATAATATGAAAAACTTCTTGTGAAATACAGATCAAAAGAAGAATTAAAGGTTAATACCACAGTTAGGACACAGCAAAGTACTCTTCACTTGAATGAGAATTTTTCAAATAGTTTCTAAGGACCTAGTTTTACTCAGTCCATTTTCTTCCTCACTCCTACAATTTACTAGTAAAGAGCAGGTATCAGACAACAATGTTAACAGTGTCATCTCACAGCATGTTCGCAGATTGGAGCCTACTGAAAATACTTGCTGAGCTAATGATAAATTTTTACTAGCAACCCATGACTTAATAATGACCTACCTATTAAAATGTCTGTTATTGGGAGTTCCCTGGTGGTGCAGCGGCTTAAGGCTTTGGCGCTGGCACTGTCAGCGCTGCGGCCTGGGTTCGATTCCCAGCCAGGGAACTACCCACATACAAAAAAAAAAAATGTCTGTTATTGTCAACATCTCTCCACCACTGACTTTTCTTCATTGCCTCTTGTGCTCTCCCACATGCTGTGATAACTTTTAAGGAAAGACTAAAAATTTGCTACCCACTAGGGTGCCTGTGGATTCAGAAGCAAAGGAATACAGGAAGAAGTGAGAAAACAAAACAAAAAGGATAGTTGAGGGGAAGTAGAGTTGCATACTCCTAGACTGTGCTGGTATGCCTACTCAGTGATCCACTTTCAAAAACTAATTTCTTCATGTGCTAGTTACATTTTTCACCCAGGTCCATATACGTCAAAAATCAAAAGCCTCTCATTGGGTTTCAAAAATTAGCAGAAGTGTCTACCATCTGTTGAGTCGCTGCTAAATAACAAACATTTTGAGAGATATTTTATTCTCACAATCACTCTGTGAGTTATGATACTTATTTTAATCAAACTCAAGATATGAGGGAGCAAAAAAGCTCAGAAAAGTTTAGATAATGTTCCAAGGCCATGGTATTGGAGCCAAACTTCAAAGACAGGTGTCAAGACCCAGAAAGTATCTCTGCTGCTTCTTTTGCCATTCCACATTGCCTTCTGCATTGTTTTCAGCACTTCACGTGGTATTTGATCTAACGCATTCTAGATCCATTCACTCCAGGATTCAAACGACTCTTGTTGACCTCTATGTGAGGTTCTGTGTTGTTTCCTGAAGGTTTGCAAGACCAAGTGCAATGGGAATTAAAGTTTGATATAGGGGTGGGTCAAATGTCTGCATGTTGATTATTTAGCAAAGGTATAGATAGGAACTGTCTAGGGAGGTCCCCTAAGGATGGAAAGAACTAGATAACAGAAAATCAGAAGGCACAATTGACTAGTTGTATGTCTTTTTGAAGTATGAATTAGATTTGATAACCTTTAAGTATGTCAACATGGCTAGGTAGAACTACATTTCCCTGAATGCCCTACATGGTTCTGGTTAGGGTAGGTAATAAGAAATATTTTCATAAGAGATTTGGATGGTCAGAGTGAAGCAGCAGCATTTTGTCCTTAGGCTCAGGTCTAAGTAGGTGCTTCTGTAGCTCATGCATGTTGTCACTTACTGGCTGCTCACCTTGGGAAGGGGTGGTAGCCAGGCATATAACGCCTCACCTTCTGGTGGTCCTCCAATATCTCTGATCCCTGGGCCATGAGTGTATTTAGCTCTAGACTAAGCATACCAGCTTCTTCTGCAGAACATCACTTCATTAAAGTAAGACACAGTTCCACTCTCTTCTCAAAGTTGCAGCCAGCTCATACTCATAGGTGCCAGCTTATCCTTGCACTCCACACTTTACATCATCTTCCCTTCCCAACTGTTTGTGTTCCATGTATTTCAAGTTCCAGAAGTGGAAACAGAAAGTAGCTTTACTGAGACTGTTTGACCAGCTTTCACATCATATGAGGCTGAATTCCTGTAACAAAGCTGCTTCTCTGATTGAACTCTGACTAATAATACACTAG
The DNA here is from genome assembly GCA_004026885.1 of Lyroderma lyra. Lineage (NCBI taxonomy): Eukaryota > Metazoa > Chordata > Mammalia > Chiroptera > Megadermatidae > Lyroderma > Lyroderma lyra. The sequence goes on along the minus strand of PVJL010003820.1, from coordinate 141,512 downwards.
GAAAAGAGAGACCTAAGTGTTTTTCCTCTCCCCTTCTAGATTGCATGGCCTAACTCTATCTAATATTCTTTGAACCTAAAATATTTATGTGCCTCAGAGGCTGCACAATTCTTAGCATATGCTAGAGACTAAATGTTTGTGCCCCTCTAAAATTATATGTTGAAACTTAGTCCTCAATGTGGTGGATTAGGAGGTGGGGCTTTGGAAGGTGATTTAGGTCATGAGGGCAGAGCCATGATGAATAGGATTCATGTCCTTATAAAGGACGCCCAGAGAACATCCTTGCCCCTTCCACCATGTGAGGTTATAGCAAGAAGATGGCCATCTATGAACCAGGGACACAGGCCCCCACTAGACACCAAATCTGTCAGCACTCTGATCTTAGACTTCCCAGCCTCCAGAATAGTCAGAAATAAGTTTCTGTTGTTTGTTAGTTTCCCAGTCTATGGCATTTCATAACAGTCACCCAAATAGACTAAAACAGTCCACTTGCTCCCTGGGCAATTTCATATACTCCATGTTTTCCACTTCCCACTCTAAGTTCCTATAAGCTAACAACTACCTCTCTGTGTGGGTAGGCCAAATTTCTCTTCTGTACTTCAGACTTGTATATCCAGTTGCATACTGAACATGCCCACTTTGATGTGCTACACACAGACTGGAATTTAATTTGTTCAATATCAGACTTAGTATTGCTTACCCCACACTCTGGAAAAAATGTAGTAACAGACACACAAACACCCCAATCTTCTCTTAATATTTTTTTTCTTTAACTACTGAAATAACCATCGATTCAGTGCTCAAGCGAGAATGCTAAGAATTTTCTTTCATTCCTTAGTATTCTCATATTCTTCACATCCAATCATTCAGCCATAAATCTTCTAAACTTCTATCAAATTTATTCACATCTCCTCCAACACACAGCCACTATTCCAGTTCAAGCCACCCATATATTATATTTATTGGCGATGTGTGCATTATATACAAGTATATTTATATATGACATCATGATACACACTGTTTTCTGAAACTTACTTTTTTACTTAGTATTTTAAACAGGTATTTCTTAAATATTTCAAAGCATTGTGTGTTATTATTTATTTAAATTATACAAATAATAGACACACATGGTCAAGAATGCATGTAAAAAGCTATAAAATATAAAATAAAATTTGCTTTTCCTCATGGGCTTATTTCCATTCTCCTATTGTAATCACTGCTAAAAGTTTATTGTTTTAGTCACACTGAGTTAATATTACAGCTTAAAACCCTGTACTATACCTCTATTTATTTGTCAACATTAAATAGTAACTATTCACTCTCTTAAATAGAGAATGAGAATTCACTATATTTAGACCATTCCTCTGCCACAAATTAGACATTTTTACTGATGTATTTTTAGGTTTTATGTAGTAATTTTAACTTTAAACTGTATTTTTAAGCTTTTATTTCTTTTTTTTTTTAAATCAATTTTTGACAATATCTACTGATTCTCCTCTATGGAAGATGGGGAAATTAATTAACCCACTGAACGTTTTCTAGATCTTACCTTTTACCATTCCATGCCTCAGTTTCTATCATCTGTACCGTGATTTTTGCATCATTAAGATTTGTTTTATAATATTGACCAATATTTTCAGTTTCATCACAGTAGTTAAGGGTGCGATCATCTATTTCTAAGTCTCTTCTCAAAGATAAACACCAATAAAAAACATTTGTTATAGCCATATTTAAACACACCTATTTACTTTACAATCAAATATAATATTTTGGCCATAGAAATAGAGAAAAAACATGATATAATTGAAGTTTCTACAAAGCAAGTGCTAATGACTTGCCTTTTATTTACTTCCTGGCGTCCTTCATTTTCTCTGGGTCATTTTCAAATATCTTGTTCTTAAATCCTATGTAATACTTCCTTGAATCACTAGAAAGGTATCTGTAGCTAAACAGAAAGGTATCTGTTTATTACTTTTTGCATCAGGGAAGACACATACCAATGAGAACTATGGAGCCTCTCAGTAAGAGCGTGTTAGAATGAACTGACTCTAAAATTTAGGTTTGTATTAAATTTGGAGGAGAGTTTAAGTAAGTAGGGTTTTACTATGGTTTGTTGGCTCTCAGGAAGTGGGGATAATTCTATGATTGAGTGTTTTAGTAAATCTTTTCTTTAAAGAGAAAAGACTAGATAGAGTAAGCTTATCCGAACCACGGCCTGTGGGCTACACGCAACCCAGGACAGCTTTGAAAGCAGTACAACACAAATTCATAAACTTTCTTAAAACATTATGAAATTATGCATGGAATTTTTTTATTTTAACACATCAGCTATTGTCAGTGTTAGTTTACATTATGTGTGGCCCCAGACAATTCTTCTTTCAGTGTTGCCCAGGTAAGCCAAAAGACTGGACACCCCTGAGACTCAAGCCATAATTGATAAACAAGTAGCAATCATCTTATTAGCCAGGATAAATGAAATGTTGTTCATTTTTGTAGTTTGGAAAATGCTCATGTTTTGTTTGTGTTCAGACACAATTATATCTTGTTTCATCACAGTCACAGAACGGTCTTGTCTGATGTTGATGTTCTGTGCAACTGTTTATGTTCGATGGGAGACCTAGGTCCATTAGTGAGTAGCAGCATCAAGATTTAACTGATAACATCAGACCACAAATTCCCGAGTGTCATAGGTTACTACCCTGTATGTATGTGCGTATGTATGTATGTATGCATGTATGTATCTATTTATCTATCTGCCTGTATATTATGTATAGTTTCTGGATATATAAAACTCCTACATCGGTTAAATAACAAAATTCAAATTTGAAAGTCCAATTGACTTTATTTGGCAATTTATGAATCAGGGCAGCATCCCATCTAGCACCTAGATGGGTGCTTTGAGGGGCTGTATGAAATGAAAGTTTTTTTTATAGGAAAGAAGGGTGGGGCAAGGGAGCTATTAAAAAAAAAAAAAAAAAAAAGAAAGAAGTATTTTTAGACCAGGATATCTTCATTAGGGTGGGGGTTTGAAGGTAATGACAAGTTTATTTTTTGTTTGTTTATGATACAGATTGCCTCTTCTTTCTAGGGAGATATAGAGTGCCTATACTGGTGCTTGAACAGAAAATTCCATACTGGCTGATTAAGATTACATTTCTGGGAGAGTCTGAAACTACAGTTAGGTAAGGTCTTAAATCTACTTTTGGTAATAAGGGCTTTTAGCATAAATGACAGTGTTTTAGGCATGTGATTTTTCTCTATAACACACACACACACACTATATGGGGAGTTGTATATTTATGTACACACACACACACCCATATACATATATACACAAAGATATTAGTGATTCTTAACTGGGAGTAATTCTGTCCCTCACTTCCCCAGGGATGCTGCTAATATTCCATAATGAACATAATAAGACTTCCAGTGACAAGATTGAGAAACTCTGAATTACACCAATATGTATATCTGTGTATGTATAAAATAACATATATACACATATATTCTTATATAGGTATAAATATGTATATATAAGGTGTGTCAATTTTGCAAACTGATCATAGAAAAAAAGTGCTACATACCTCATTGCTGAATATCACTATGGTCACCTTCAAAGTACTCCCCTTGGGAAGCTATGTACCAACGCCAGTGCCTAGTCCACCCTTCAAAGCAATTTTGAAACTTTTTCTGAAATAACCATTGGAGCTGTCACCATACACAAAATCTGACAATTAAGTTTGAGAATGTGCTAAGGTTATGTATGTATCAGCATGTATCAGACTGCAATCTTATTTTTTGTTGTTGTCATAACCTTGACACCTTACCAAATTGTTTGTACAGTACTGCCAATGTAGTGCACGGTGGCAAGTTCACCAACTTAATGGTCAGATTTTGGGTATGACAACAGCTCTGATGGCCATTCCAGAAAAACGGTTCCAAAATTGCTTTGAAAGTTCGACCAGGCACTGGTGTCGGTGCATATCTTCCCAAGGCATGTACTTTGAAGGTGATTGACCATAGTGATAGTCAACAATGAGGTATGTAGCACTTTTTCTAGAATGAGTTAGCAAAATTAATTGTCCAAACTTGTGTATGTATTAGTGTGTATAATTGATGAGAAATTTTCTGAGTTTCCCTAATTCTTATTTTCTTCTCACATTTTATTAATAATTTGGCTAGATATAGAACTGTAGGCTAAAAATTTGAAACTATTATTCCACTACCTTCTATTTTAGTGATGAAAAGTCTGAAGTAAATGTGTTTTTATTCTTGATACATTTTTATACTCTCCCTCTTTTTCTCTCTTGAATCTTTCATGATTTATCTCACTATGGTCCCTTTGTAACTTTTCCATTAATTCCACATGTCCTTTCAACAAACATATTTATGATATTTTTCCATTTGGTAAACTTCTTTGTTTTAGATTACTTATTTGGCCTTCAGCCATGTTTATTTCATTAATGAGAACTTCCAAACATCCATTGTTTTTGTTTTCAAAAATTACATTATGATTTTCAAGAATGTTTAATTGTCCTTTGATTTTCTTTTAAAGAAAAAAAATGTCATGTCATCCTGGTTTTATTTTTAAAATACAGTACTTATTGAAAGAAATCTCTGAAAACAATAATGACATATTTTAAGAACCTTTTTCTCCTAATGATTTGTTTTCTAGGCAAACAAATATTTGCCATCACTCATGATGTTAATTGTCCTCAACTTTGTGCTTAGTCCTGATTGCCCATTTATAATTAATTGAATGACTAGATTGATTAATACAGGCAGGGAGCCTGGAGACCCACACAACTGCCAAAAGTAGGATTTGACTCTGAAGATGAAGCAGGTAAATTATTTTCCTCAAGGGCAGATCGAATGTTCTGGTTTCCCCCACCTTATCTGTTCTGGCAGTGAGGACTTGACCAAAGCTCCAGTGTGCTCTCTCACAGGATCTTAAACCCACTCCAAGCAGAACGTAGACTTTCTTGACTTTGTGTTACAGTTTCAGCCCGTGGGCAAAATCTTCTCCTGTCAGTCACTCCATTTTCCTGTGCAAGATAGGAAGGGGTTACTATCTCAGCTATTTTGCTATCAATCATTTAATGACTTAGGAGTGTCCTAAGGCCCATTTCCGCTCTTTGGATTTGCTGGCTTTTATTTGCCACTCCTTTAGGAATCCTTTGGAAAAACAACTCACAGGTATCTTGGGCCTCTGTCTCCAGGGTCTTGCTGGGTGTTTGTACCAGATAAACACTGTACAAGTCTATGAGAATTGGGACACCTAGAGATGTGTAGTGTATGCTTGAAAACTACAGTTCTGGGATTTTATCTGCCCTGATTTCTCTACCAGTCTCTATCAGGCTCCTGAAATTTCTCTAAATTCTTATCTTTTTCAATAATCTCATGTTATTCTCTTAAAAATATTATTTTAAGTATTTCAATGTAACATTGAAAAGAATGGAAAAACAAGTATTCTTGAATCAGAAACCATGTACTATATCTAGTTGTATTATTTCTCCGAATAGTATCTATAATTACATTAATCTTGTAAATATTATCACTCCAAAACATGTAGGAGTAGGAGAGAAATGACCAGTGTTTCACAAAATGTATATATACATTTTCCAATTTTATTTAAGAAAAAAACTATGATTTACCTAGAATAACAGAAATCATTGAGAAACTTCTTGGAATCTATGACTTTATCAGCTTCTGATCATTTAAACAGAAACAATTAAATAAAGGTATGTGTATATACATATATATATTTAAATAAACGATGATATTTATGTCTAGGAATTTCCTCTACTTACACATTTTAGGTAAGGTAAGTAAATTTAATTCAAAGGAAAAATAACTCAACAGTCTTAAAACTTCTAGTTTAAGAAGGAAGAAAATAGAGATAGAAAGAAAGGAATAACTGATAGTCAATAATCTGATTATTGACTATCTCTTGCTTTCATATTCCAACCAATATTTGTCAACCAAAGAAAGATAAACAATATTTCATAGGTTGAGTTCCCTGCTAAGCAGACTCTGAGATGGAGATTACCATGCAGGATATTTATTAGAAAGTGTTCTTAAGAACAACACCTATGGAGGGGAGAACCATAGCTCAGGGGTGTTCAATCTTTTGGCTTCCCTGGGCCACATGGGAACAAGAATTGTCTCGGGCCATGCATAAACTACACTAACACTAACAATAGCTGATGAACTAAAAGGAAAAAAAAAGGTCCATGTGTAATTTTTCATAATGTTTTAAGAAAGTTTATAAATTTGTGTTGGCCTACATTCAAAATTGCCCTGGGCTTCATGCAGCCCAGAGGCCGTGCATTGGACAAGCTTGCCATAGCTGAAGTAGGATGTAGTTTTAGCTAAGATTTCAACCCATTCCATAAAGAATTCTGGAACTCATCTGGTGTTAATAAATATCTCAAATCAGGATGAAGTATCTCAGTCTTCATATCTCATATTGATCAGTCATTGGATATAGCCACATGTGAAAAAAAAGTGTGACTTGACTAAGGCAGCTTTCTTCTACTGATGAGAGTCCCCAAAAAGGCTGATAGTTGATGGCTGTTGTCTGACATCACACTCAGAATCCAGGGAAATAATAATTCCTTTATTCCTGAAAGAAGATCTAGGCAGGGTATCATCTAGCAACCATAGCCCACCCTTTCTATCACTTGGATTTACTTTTTAAAGATTTTGTGAGCATCTTCCTTCTTTTGCCTTCTCTTGGTGGAAGGGGGACTTTGAAGAGGGAGGTTGGTTGGAAAAACTAGCTCCAACTACCAGCCCCAGGTCTAAATAACATCTTTGAGAAGATGTTTCGCAAAGCCCGTAAATCTCCATTACAGATACAATGGCTTTGCTCCAGAACCCAACAGGTCTGCATAACATTCTCCAACTAGGATTTGCCATAAAGTTCATATGCCATTCTTACCCACCATTGATACCTCTAATATCACAGTGTCTTCTGAGTCATATGACCACAACCCAAGAAACAGAGTTACTTACACTGCAGCCTGGATTGCACAGAGTTCTTTCCTGCTCTGTGTCACACTCATAGATTACAGCCTCTCAGGTCACTAAGTATATTCCCAGGTGTGACATATGCTGTTCCCAGGCCTTCTTGACACTGTATTTCATGGTGAGAGGCACAAGATTCAATATTTTATTCTTTCCTTTAGAGAGAGACTATCCTAGCATGCCTAAAACCTAAAATATTTATTAACTTGGTGGGCCCCGAATTTTCATAGGATTAATTTCATACTTAAGTGCATATGGCTTAACAAGACTTCCATAATGGTAGCCTTCTTGTTTATCCCATTCAATTAGAATGATGCCATGTATATAATAGTGGAGAGGTATGATATTCTGTAAGATACTGAGACAGCCTGGATTTATTCATAGGCTGTAACAGAAAACAGAATAACTACCACCGCCCTTGAGCAAAACTGTAAATATATCGTGTTGTCTGTTTCTTTCTTCTGACAAAGATACAAAGGAAAACATTCACCAGATCAAATCAATGGCCATTTACCAAGTTCCTGAAATCATGCTAATAATCTTTTCTACCAAATATACCACATCTGGGACCACAGCAATACTTGGGACTACTCTTTTCTTGAGTTTACAGTATTCCATTTTATCCTCCAATATTTGTTGTTGTTATTGTTGTTGTTGTTGTTGTTTGGTTTTATTTTTGGGGGGGAAGAGGTTGATTATTTGGGGTGGTGGGGGGGAGATAAGACTGGTATATCAAACAGATATGATGACAACTATCTCTCCTGCATCTTTAAGAAGTGAAGGGTGATGCTAATTTCTGCTATGGGATACTGTGTTTTATTTACTATCCTAGCAAGGAATATAAGTAAAGCAGTTTCAAAGATTTCCACTTGGCTTTAATATCTCCTACACCACAGGCCAAAAACCCGAAGTATAGGATCCCATCATGTAATAAATATAATTCTTGTATTACATTTGAGCACTCTAGAAATGACCACTGGGAAGTCTGCAAGTTTGATGGACTCACTGTGAAGTATGCATGGGCTAAGATCCTATCTGTTATTTATCCTCATATTATCTTGCTGTATCAGGGAAACATGATATACTTCAGATCTCAGGGCATCATATTATCTCAGACTTGTGTTGAATAGTCCTTGAAATTATTAGATATTCCACTTTGCCCAATGTATTATACAATAACCTGAATAAAAAACTGAAGGTCCTCTTGAAGAAGGGTTTAGGAATCATCGCCATACATAATTACTGTGGCTTTGCAGGTCTCTTTGACCTGGTAACCCAGTCTATTTTTCAGTCAATAGATTTGAGGTTCAAAATCTGACTCTGAGATAGAAACCAGGTAAGGTATGGTGACCTTTTATCAGTACATTTGCCCTTACTCTCAGCTTTTTTATTTTTCAGTATTGATTTTATAAATTGAGTACTATGCTTTTTGGGTGCTTATCTATTATTTCCCTTGGGATGTCGTATTCTGTTAACCATCTTTATAACTCTGTGAGCTGGGCTTCCTTGGTCCCATAATTTGACTCCAACCTTAATGCTCAATCTCATTATGGCAAATGCACCTATCTGCCTTCTAATAGTTCAGTGCTGCCTCCTCATTTCTATTGTGTTGGGTACTATCATCCCTATTAGTGATCTCAGTTCTGTAATAATATTTTCCACTCACCTAACCTACAGAGGAGAGAGAGCAATAGCTGAATGTCTCAGTGATGTTGGGACCTGTCTCATCAGCACACTCGTTATTGTTTCAGTAAATGGTATGTCCCATTGGCTCTCCCATGGAACTGATTCGTCTAGTGGGATTTCTGTCCTTATATAATACATTTCCTATGACATGCCCACATCTCAGAGACTTTCATCTCTTCTTCTACCGTCTGCTGTGGCTATTCTGATATTACCACTTCACTGAAAATGGACTATCTTAAAGTGACATACTAGTAAGTGCTGTCCTAGCTGTGTGTTCACATAATTCACCAGGGTTCTTGCCAGGATGATACTTCCTATATTCATAAAGAGGACTGCTCAGATTTATTTTCTACTCTCCCCTTTGCTCCAGCACCCTCAAATTCCAGTCCTAAGCATGCTCTCCTATGCCATGCTGGTACATGTTGGTCAGGGCCTAGTTTTTCTATGAGATATATCCTCTCCCCGACCCCTCACCTTGCATAGTAGGCCTAGCCCTTCCCTGCCTGGGTTGTTTTGGAGTTTTGCTGAAATGATCATTCCAGCAGCCAGGAGATGATGAGAAGTTAGATCTTAAAAACATGTTGTCTTTTAGAAAAGAGGCTTATGTGCTTTGTTCAGACAGAATGGGATTGCTGATCCTAAGAATTGGGCCATACCTGCAAGTTGAGAAGTTTCAAGGGGATTTGGAAATTCAAGATTTTTAAATATATCACCTCAGGTATCCCCACTGCAGTGCGAGTGCTTGGCATAGCACATCTACCTTGGTCGGAAATGTAATTTTATTTCAGAGCTATTCAATTCTTGGCCTGGTCCTCAGCTTTCTCTGCCTTCTTGATATAGGAGGTAAGAGCCTTCTTTGTATAAAGAGGCTTTTACACTTAGCTTTTAATTGTTTATTAATCACTCTTACCTTGCTATTTTTTCTCTAGAAGAATGCTAGAGCTTAGCAAAAGCAACCCAATTCCAGTATCTTTGGGGTTACTACATTTTTTTATAATTCTGAAATATCTAATGCATTGCCCAGGTAATGCAGTCTCCTTCACAGTGTGACATAATAATTACATTGCCACCTTATGCTCAGGAGTTATCGATGTTTATCTTGCCAATGAAGGACACCTCATTTTCATCACCAGACAAGGGTAGATGATCCGGCTTCAAAATTGAAGTCAATGTCTTGTTTCTCTAACCACTTCTAGTAGAGAAGGTTGGTTTCCCTGGGAAGCCAACTCTGGGATAGATATTAGTGTATAGGAGGATGTTTATTAGGGAGTGCCCTGGAGATTAACACTGGTGGAGAGGTGGGCAGAAAAGAAGGCATGTTTAGGCAGACAAGAAGTGGAACTGAGATGAAGTCCCAATAAAGGCCCATGCTGGCACAGTAGAAGTTCTGGAAATAAAATTGTCCATCAGAGTTGTATCAACTTGAGATAAGCGGGTCTTTTTAACCCTTCTTGATAAGTCTTTGTAAGAAATCTCTCCCTAGAAGGAAGTGTGAAATGGAATGAAGCAATTTTCTTCAACTAAAGCAATTCTAAAAGAGCACTGAATCTGAAGGCATCTTGCCACAGCTGGGAAAAATACCCTTCATTCCAAAAGGTGATCTGCATGACACATTGCATCATCCATTACATGATGTGATCCATTACAGCTGAAGGGACATTCAAACTGAGGATGGAAATAAAAACAATTGTGATGAAATACTGTAAATAGTTCCTATTCTTGTTTTTAAAATGTGACTAGAAGAAGAAAATTATTTCAAAAAGAAAGACACTCATCTGTTATTCGCCCATTTCTTCAAAAACCTCACTTAGAAAAACTGTTCTGTTAGACACTTGTTGAGATTCAGATGCGACTAAGATAAAGTCTTGCTTTCATGAAAATTGCATTTTCTATGAAGGAACAGATACTTAATATATAAGCAAATAAGTATATAAGGTAATTTATTAATGAGTACATGTTATTTGGATAATTTAGTACATTTTATTGGGTACCAGCTCTATCATATGCTAAATATTGCATGGAATACAGATAAGAGTACATTGTGTCTGCATCCTCTGTTAAATTAATTAAACAAGGAGGCTATTAGACTGACATGCTTCTAGTGCTATGGTGGTCTACCTAAGCAAACTGAAATCTAGGCCTGTAAATGCCTCGAAGCTACAAAATCAAAATACAAAGGACAACTGATCACAAATAGCCAACCATGTTTTAAGCTGTAGCCAATTACATTAACTTCCTATCTTTGCTCCTGTACTTTATATAAGTTTTGTCCTGGCTGCTGTTGGCAGAACACTGCTAAAAACTTCCAATGCCTGAATCAATTTTTTTTTGTTGTTCAAATGACTGCTTAAAGTCTTTTATATGTCCCAGGTTATCTTTTAACACCTCACTGAATTTATAATCTTCCTGGAACAATCAAAGAGGCAAATAGAAAACCTGAAAACTTTAAGTGAATGTGTTATTAAGATTCAAATAAAAGAACCAGATAATAACTGTTAGGTGGTATTTCCGTAAGTGTAGTCACTGGTCCACCAGAGTATGAATCAACAGCATTTTTTGTTAAAAATGCAGATTCTATGGAACTATCTCAGATTTAATGAATCAGAATATTCATAACGGAGCCTAGAAATGTGCATTTTACTAGCATTGCATGTAATACAGATTGAGGTACAGTTATGCTTGAGAACTCGTGAAAATGGCACCTCAGTAGGGATTAAAATAGTTGTGTGTTTGCAGAATGCAATAAAGATCCAAGGGGCTAGGAGTCTCGAGAAGAACCATAAAAATGAATGGAATTTAGATGACAAAAAGAGAAGAACATGTTTCAGATAGAAGGAACTGAACCCTAGAGATGAATAAATGAACAAGAGATTTTAATAGATATTGAATAGATCAGACAGATTATCATGATGTACAAATTGGATTGGAAAACAGTTGGAAATAAAGTTGGAAATAGAATTTACATCAGATAGTGGAGAGATTTGAATGTCAGCCTTAGAAATTTTTACTGCATTATGAAAGTAATTCAGAATATTTATTTATGCCAAGGAGGAGTATTGAAGCAAGCAAAGTTTTGAGAATATTAAATTGGTTGTGGTATGTAGGACAGCCTGAAATCAAGAGACTAAACAGAATCTCAGTTAAGATAATCAAGATCATTGAGATAATCAAGGTATGATATCAATAGCCTAGATTAGGCAGTGAACATGGAAGGAATAGATGAATGTAAGAGAGATTATGAAAAGATTACTTCATACAGGTTTTGATTCACGTTTATTTCTACAAAAGCTGACATTTATTATCTTGAGGATACAGAGAGGCTTAAATAACATAAATAATTCATTTACAAAGTGTAATACATATCATGTGCTTGGACTAGTCATTAACATGGGATGGAAGCTCAACGAATGCCAGCCCCCATATTAATTATTCATATGTGGCACAAATATGTGCTTCATGAAAGGATAGTCAACTAAAATCAGAAATTCTGGATTCAAGAACTGGCAAGGTCTTGTTTTCTGCTAGGCTTTTGATGTTTTAATCTGGAGGATGCAGAGAGTTATACAAGATGATGCTAAGATCCTTTAAAGTTCTGAAATTCTTTTGACTTTAAGAAAGAATAACTTAATAAATGTTATAATAGATATTCTATATATGAATGTTCATCATATACCATAAAAATAGTGGCAATTTCTTGAGTCTCTTCTAGGCAGAGATAATCCCCAAATCCCTTCTTCTCACATAAAGTAGTTGGTTTTTTAAATTCCTCTATTTGTGCTATTTTCAGTGTACAATATGGCATTTGAGTTTGAAAGAAAGAATTTTACTTAAACTTTAAATTAGAACCAAGTTTTAGTGTTCCATGAAAGAAAATAAACAGCATGGTATAATAAAGATTAGAACTGGGCATCTTTCCTTGTCTACATTTGTATAAGTACTTATGGAAATCATTTTAAAATTCCTATTTCTAAGAAAAAAGACATAGAAGCATTAAGAAATTTCCAGATAAACTTCCAAAGTTGAGAAACTGTAGAACACCCATCTCTGAATGTTGGTTGAATGTCTAAAAAATATAACTGTCAAATGTGTTTTCATTCATCTACAAAGAAAATCATAAACTTTTAGATTAGATGTGCCCTATTGAAAATCTTATATTGCAAGACAAGTACAAGTATTTTTAAATTGGGGGAAAATTTTTCTTTATTTTTGTTTTAAAATAAAGACAACTTGCTTTCTTTAATATAATCTCTCTAGCAAAAACAAACAAATAAACATACAAAAACAAGCAAACTTAAAAGAATGGTTGGGGTATGGTGCCTTGCAATTTAGCTTAGGGCAAGCATTTCTTATTAAAAACATTTTTTTTTTTTACTCATGTTTGTAGGTGATCTATAATGAAAAAGCAACTTTAAAATAAGTTGAGTTTATTTAGCAGCACCTATGGTAATGAAAATTTTGGGTATCAACAAAGATTTATTTTAAAATAAATTTGTTTTAAAGTAGATTTGTTTTTTAAAAGTAGTTTGCCTGATTCATAACCAATAAATTAAAATTATTATTGATATTTTTAAGCATATTTTTAATGGAAATATTCACTGTAAGAATAATCTGAATAGAAAATTTCTCAAGCATATTAAAAAGATATTCACTTAGCCAAAATGTATTTTGTATTTGTTTTTAAGGTTCACATTTATTAAGTTTATATGTACTTGTATATTGAGTCTTATGTGTTGAATCTTGGATATTTAAACTAGTTGCCTGGAATTTATCAAAGAAGTTGATTAGCCCTGATATTAGGTGGCAGTATATGATATAAGCCCTAATCAGAATAAAAAGCATGCATATAGATCTTTTTTTTTATGTATTATTTTCATAATATGGCATTTATCTTGTTTCAAATCAGTTTTAAAATTCTTAGAATAAATGTTCTTCCTTTTAGTTTTTTTCAAAATTTCTTTTGCACCTTTAAGTGCCTAAATGATGTAACTTTAGGATGTAATCAATATGAAATACAAAAATACAGAATATGTATATGGGGTGCATAATTTTGTCATCAGGTTTGTCTTTTGAACTCAATCTAATAAGCGCAATTGGCAGAGATGAGATAAGTGCCAGGTCTATTATGTGCTCAGAGGTTCACATTGGTTGAGAGGCGCCATTGCCATAGAGGACTGCAGAGAGATGATAGAGCCATTCCAGGGGGACCTGGAAGAAACATCCAGGAATAAGAGGCATGATTTACGTGAGGAGTCCTTCAGTTGCCCCTGGGGTGTCTTAAAGGTGTCCTAAGGACCTTATAGCTGGGAGACAGATTTTTTTCAAACCTTGACATTCATAGGTTTCCCACTCACTTCCCTCTTGACCCAAGCTGGAAGAATTACTCCCCATCAACATTTTTTTAAAAAGAGAAAAGGAAAACTGGTCCAAGATATATTTTAATAACAAGTCAAGCAGGTTTTGAATTTAGAAGGCACAACTAAATAGTTTCATCAACCCATAGGTATTCAGAGCAATTCCTAAAAGGACATTGAAAGATATTAAAGGATTTATAGAATGATTTCAAAGTTTCACACCATGCTTTCTTATTTTTCCAATAATGCTCACTCTGAAAAAAATAAATAACAAGGTAGGAGGAGGGAAGGAGAAGATGTTTTCATTTGTATTTTTCTTTGTCAGTTCAAGCCAAGAACCCATAGAAAGTGACAAAGAGCAGGAAATCTGTGTCAGACATGAATGCATGACGATAAATACATAAACATGTTTGAATTATGGCATTCTTAGTAGATACTAGGGAAAGGTTGCTGAATTATTAACTCGTTTTCGCTGAAGCTATAATTTATGTCAATATGAGAGCCTAGATTTATAATAATTGAGAGTGTTATAAATTGAGAGTGTTATTTTATTGCACTGACCTAATTAGAGAAATAAGCCCATTGGCAGGTAAGATGAGTAGAAAAACAGTCACAGTCACTTACTAACATAACTTTAGTTACTTCTGTTTCCTGTCCTTGGTTTTCAATCCAGGGGTGTTCACTGCATTGCACATTTCTTGAATTTATTTTGTTGAATTGTATCTATGTTTAGTTCAAAGTTCTCCCAATTTAGGAGGTAAGTGCTATATAAATACATAAAACCTCTATTTAACAAAGATGCTTGAGACATGACCACATTACCTTCAAATTTATAGAGTGGATTTGAGTTTTCATGTTCTAAAGGCTTAGAACATAACAAAACATATTTGATGTGTGAATACAAAATCCATTTATTTCATCCCCTTCTTTCTGGTGAAATAGCAAGATTCTGTTGTAGATAAAATCTGTAGTCAACAAATTGCCACTCCTTAACTGTGCTGAGGATTAGGCTGGCTGCTCTCTGGTCAGCCCTTAAATTCTCTGGCCCCAGGCAATCTCCAAAAATCTGTAAGGCAGGATAAGAGTGCATCTGCGCAATACCTGATCACAGGAAAACAAGTCAAAATACAAGACCAGCTGATAGAAGTCTGGCAATGATGTCTTTTTTCAGCACTGCCACATATTCATCTGCTACTACTCTGATATCTATGACTTTTTAAATTCTGTGTTTAAATATTAACCTTATTCAAATGAGTATAAGGGGAGGTATCTGAGAGATTTCACATGTAAAACGAATAGTAAAACTATTGTTTTAGAAACGTTTCTCTCCCATTTTGACAGGGGAACACATCTGTCATGGTAGTATTTTGAAATCATATACAAAATCATTCGTACTGGTTGGGCTAGGCATTTAATAGTCTACAAGCAGGAGGCAAGATTTGCTTAACTCTTGAAGACACTTTCAGATCCAAATTCTGGACCTTTGGTTGTGAGTGGAATATCTTCATTGTTAAAGGCAGTGTAGATAGTTCATATGTTTTAATCCTCCTATTTGAAAAGCTTAATAAATAGTAAAAGGGCCAGGCTACCCATAGGAGTATATAAAATAAATAGTTCCGGATAAGTAAGAAAGATGAAAACTCAAACCCAGATTCTAATCTATTAATAATAAATGCCATCAAAATGTGAAACTGGCAAAAAGTTGACTCAACCTGAAAATACTACTTTGATTGCCAGTGTAGAGTTCAGTCAATGCCTTAGCTGTCTCTTGATCAAAGAGGACTTTCGGCAGGTGTTCTCCTTAAGCAAACTCTATTCAGGCTCCTCTGAGCTCTTTTCAGCTAGGCCTCAATCTGTGAACTTCTGTGTTCATCTTTGTATTGCCCAATTTTAGCATTAATTCTGCTAGGTTAGTTAAGCCAAAATCCCTTTACCTATCTATCTAATCACCTTCAAGATCTAATTGGGTTCCTCACCTTCTACCATGCCCCAAGTGATGTGTTGCCTGCCTCCAATAAAAATCTTGTCAGGTCAGTTTAGCCAGAATCCCTTCTAATATCTCATCTTTTCTCTTAGTAATTTTTCATCCATCTACTCCCACCCTGTTCCTTGGCTATAAATTTCAACTTGTACGTGTTGTATTTGGAATTGGGTTCACTCTCTCTCCCAGTGCAAGATCTCTTGAATAAAGTCATCCTTGCTCTTTTAACAAGTGTCATGAAAAATTTTTTTTCTTCAACACCTTAAAAGAAATGAAGTTACCTATCTCATCAAATTTGAGATATCACAAGAAATGAGTTGAATCATGAGTATTTATTTTAATGACAAACTTAAATCAGTTGCAATGAATATATCCTTTATTTATCAAAAAAAGTATTGATGTACTTACAGATACCAGACTGAAGATAAAACTGTAAGCAAGCCCTATCAGGTTGCTGCTTTCCTAAAAATTATATTCTGATGGAAATTCAAATTAAAAGGCATGAGCTGCTTAGAAGAGAGGTTTGGTGAGAGAAAGAAAAGAGGATGTTAAAAGGAATTAAATTTAAATTGGGTGGCTCCAGAGGGTCTTGAGGGAGTCAGCAACTAGAATCTTAAGAGTGTTTTCCAGATAATCTATTAAGAATGTTGATTGGGAGGAAGAAAAGACCTGAAGGTAAAATTGAGTCCTTTGAAATTTTACCCAAGGTCCCACTTGTGTCTTCCTTCTTCTCATAGGGTAATTGTGAGACTAATGTAAACAATACATTAATGAAAGACAAGATTCCTGTAAAAAGGAACTTTGCTAGAAGAAATAAGCAAATAAATAAAAACTCTCAAAATTAATAATATGAATTTTTCTTAAAAGCCAGATTTGGAGAGGTATACATCTCGCATCTTTCTTATTTATCCAGAACTATCTATATATATACTCCTATGGGTGTCCAGGCCATCTTACCATTTATTAAGCTTTTCAAATAGAAGGATTAAAACATATGGACTATATATGCTGCCTTTAACAATGAAGATATTTCAATCACAACTAAAAGTCCAGAATTTGTATCTGAAAGAATTCTGTCTTGAAGAATTTAGCAAATCTTGTCTCCTGCTTGTAGACTATTAAGTGCCTTACCCAACCAACATGAATGATTTCATATATGATTTCAAACTACGACCATGACAGAAGTTTTCCCCTGTCAAAATGGAGGAGAAATGTTTCTAAAGTAATAGTTTTACTATTAATCCTACATGTGAACTCTCCCCAATTCCCCCCCCTTCCATTTTAATTGAGGATAACACAAGTATCTCGCCATTGTGTACTAGATAATAAATATAATGGCTTAAAAAATTAGTATGAAATTAATAAGAACACCATAAGAATCCTTCCTGATTTTTTTCACAAGGAGATAAATGCAAGGTTTATGAGAGTTGGTGAGCTATTAAATGTGTAAAAGAGACACTGTGGGGTGAGAGAGAAGGAGAGTGTATACATATCCTAGGGCTGCTGTAATGAAGAACCACAAAATGAATCACATAAAACAGAACTTTATTCTCTTACAGTTCTAAAGGCTAGAAACCTGAAAGTGTCAGTAGGGCCATGCTCCCTCTGACACTCTGGGTAGAGTTCTCCGTGTCCTATTCCAAGGTGGTGGCCTTTTATCCTTGGTTTTCCTTGGCTTGCAGCTGCATCACCTCTGTCTCTGCTTCTGAGATCAAATGGAATACCCTTTGTGTGTCTCTATCTAAATTGTCCCCCTGACATAAGGACAGTAGTCATATTGCATTTTGACCCACCCTGATAATCTCATCTTAATTTTTTAAATTAAATTTATTAGGGTGGCATTGGTTAGTAAGACTGCATATGTCCAGGTATACAATTCTACAATACATTGTCTGTATGTTGCATTGTGCACTCACCACCCAGAGTCAGTTCTCCTTCCATCATCATATATTTGGCTTCCCCTGCCTCATTTCCCACCCCCTCCTATAACCACTAATGTCTGTGTCCATGAGTTTTTATTTCTTTGTTGCTTTCAGTTTTATATCCTAATTTGATTACATTTACAGAGTTATTTTCAAATAAGGCCATATTCTGAGGCACTAGAGTTAGGACTACAATGCATCTTTTTGGGGTACCCAACTCAACCCATATCAAAGACATCAAGATAGCTTTAAGATATCCATTTTAGAGAATTGGCATGCTAATAAGGCCAGTAATGAAAACTGAGATTATAAGAAGGTAGGTTTGGAATAAGAGAAAGTTTAGGAAATAATTTATGCGTGGTATTTTTCAGCATGTGTTTCCTCAAGAAAACTACATAGACTGTCAATACTCTGTGCGTCAACAGTATTTTAATGAGCAAGAAGTGATAGAAAAAGAATCCAAGCAAGAGAGAGCAAAATCTTGGTAGAAAAATTAAGGACAGTTAAAGAACAATATAATTTCAAAAAGGACAATGATCAATAGTGCTGAATGTTCCACCTGGTAAAAAATCTGGCACTCAAAATAGTTTTGTCCTGAAAAATAATAGATCATATATATATTAGATCATATATATATATAATTTCAGTTAAAATAAAAATAACAATAAAATTATACTTTATATAACCTGAAGCAATATGCAGGCATTAATTCAACATTGAACTGTGAAAATTTCTAATTTTATCATCATCACGCTTGTTCCCTTGATTGTTCAAAATAAGATGGCCAGAATGCGGATAATGAGGCCAGCTGTGTTTGTGTATTCTTGTGAATATGTGGGTTGCTGTTTGATAACTTCGCAACCACCGGCCAAGCCCGGACACAGACAAGCTAGTCCCCTGCCTCAACCTACTTTATGGCTCTCATCCATGCCAAGGAGTCCTTGCAACTCATGACAGAATAATAGAGCCCAGAGTAACTACATTCGTGAGATGAGTTGGTCTTATAATTATAACTGAAGTTGCTAACTAGCCTTACAATTACAATTATGGCCTAAAAAGTTCTGGGCTTTGATCCTTTAATGAGTGATATTTGGAAGGCCAAAGTCATGTATTAAGTACAAAGGATATTCAATAATCTTCCCACCACTCATGCTATTTTACAAATGAAGTCTGGACTTTCATTGCTTTTTGTCTTAAATTATTAAGAAATAAGTCTTTGCAATCAATAGTGTGGCTTCCCTTTGCACTGAGGTAGTAAAGTATAGAGCAATAAATGCTAGACTGAAAACTGGCATTTCTGCATTATGGTTCTGCCTCTGCCAGTAACTTGATACCTAAATATTAGCTGGTCTCTTACCGCCATGAGCCCTAGTTTTTCTCATTTGCAGAAATAGCATGCAATCAAGTGAAAAAAAAAAATTCAAGGATACAAATCTGTAAGAAGCAGTATTATTCTTATTCAAAGATAGAATATATTTTCAAGATATTAAGAAAAATAGCCAACGATTATGCTAAACATGGACTGATCATTCCCAGAGATTTGATATACCTTTACATTTACATGAACTATTATAGCAATTTTGGGGCTACTTCTAACAGAAATGAAAAATAATATTTTGCATTGACCTAGTGATTTGTAAATTCAAGAACTCAAAATGATTTTAGATATTTAATGGGAAGTTATGAATAGGAGAGAAGGTTTTAAATGTTTTGGTAACTAAGGTATTACAAGGGTGCTAGCCAGGAAAAACCCAGCCATAATTACCTCTATTTTTCTTATCACAGGCTGTATACTTTCTGAACAGCCCTCATGTATCTCACTGTCACAGAAAATTGAAAACATAAAATTTCTCAGTTCTGTTTGGGGTAGTATGAGTCAAAAACTGCAAAAATCTTGTCAATTAAAAGAGAAACTCAGTGTACCACCTAGATGAAATTTAAAATATTTTTTACTAGAACAGAAATTAACTGGATAGTAAATTTAATCGTTCATCCCATCAAGAGCACTGTTTGCACCAAAGCAACCACAGAGTTTTGAATAATGATAAATACCTAAATGCATTTATTCATTCAACTCAAAATCATTTATGGAGGCCTCTGTATGCTCATACTGTTTTGAGTATTGAGGATAAGAAAGTGAACAAGCAGAATCCATCTCTGCCCTCATCAGGATTACATCCCATGGAGCAAGATAATAATAAATGATAGAAATTTTTTCAGAGAATCACATAAGCTTTGAAAGAAATAGACTACAGGGATGTACGAGAGAATGACTGGTATGGGGCTGAGATGATTTCTTTATGGAGGTGGCTTTATACTGAAACCCAAATAAGGAGAATAAATCAGTGTGGTAGGCAGAACAGTAGCAGAAGATGTCCCTGGCCCAATCCCCTGTGAATAATATTACCATACGTGGTGAAAGGGACTTTGCAGACGTGAATACATTGGAAGACTTTGAGATGAAAAAGTTATCCTGAATATTTAGATGGTCTCAATCTTAATGTATGAGTCCCTAAAACCACACAAGGAAGGCAGAAAAGTGGGTCGGAAGAGTGAGACTTGACAAAAGATCAACCTGTCATTGTTGGCAGTGAAGATGGGAAAAGAGGAGGGTCAGGAGCCCAGTAACCCAGCAGGCTCTGGGTAGCTTCATTTTAGCACCTTAGTTATCAAAATATTTAAAACCTTCTCTCCTATTCATAACTTCCCATTAAATATCTAAAATCATTTTAAGTTCTTGAATTTACAAACCACTAAGTCAATGCAAAATATTCTAGAAGCTGAAGAGTAGGCCTCAGCTCACAGGCAGCATGAAAAGAGAGACCTCAGTTACACAGCTGGAAGGAACTGAATTTTGTCAACAACTCAAATGACCAGGAAATAGATTCTCCCCTAGAACCTACAGAAAGGAACAGAGCCTCTTGATACTTCAACTTTATTCTGGTGAAACCTAACCAGACTTCTGACCTAGAGAACTGTAAGATAGTAAGTTTGTATTGTTTTAAGCCCCTGAAGTCTGTGGTGATTTTCATGGCAATGGTAGAAAACAAATGCAACTAGTGGCCCAGGCTGCTATAAAAAAAATTCCACAGATTGGGTGATGTGTTGACAACAGAAATTTATTTCTCCCAGTGGTTCTCAACCTTCCTAATGCTGTGACCCTTTAACACAGTTCCTAGGGGGCACGACCCACAGGTTGAGAGCTGCTGGTAGATGCTGGAAGTCTGAAATCAAGACACCAACATGGTCAAGTGAGCACCCTTTTCTGGGTCACAGACAGCCAACTTCTTGCTGTATCCTCACATGGTAGAAGGGATGGGGAACTCTGTGGGGTCTCTTTTGTGAGAGCACTAATTCCATTCTTGAAGGCTCCACCCTCATAACCTAATCACCTCTGAAGGCCAGACCTTGTAAAACCATCACACTGAGGATCAGGATTTCAATCTATGAATTGTAGGAGACACAAACTTTCAGACTACAGCAACTTGCTTTATAAAAAATAAAATTAAATTCAAGGGAAGAGTATTCCAGGGAGAAGAACAATAAATGTAGAGGCATCAAAGTAGGAATGTATTTGATAATCAGAGAAAAGACAAACAGGCAGTATGACTGAAGTGTGATGAGTGATAGGGAGAATGATAAGAGATAAAATCAAGACAATAGACAGAAACAGGATTCAAAAGCTTTATTGGCTCTGGTAGAGAGTTTGAATTTATTCTAAATGAAATTCAAAGACAGCAGAAGGCTTTAAATCAAAGTATGACATGATATAATTGATTTAAAAAATATATATATAGTCTGGCTGCTGTGTGGTAAATGGGTTGTAAGAGACAAGAGTTAAAGTGCCAAGGAGCACTAGGAAATAATGCACAGTCCATGTAAGATGGTGGTGTATTAAAAAATGGCAATAGATACAGAAAACAGAGATGGATTTAGGATATATTTGGACAGCATGAGCCAGTGGTTTGGAGACAGAAAGTAAGTAAAAAAAAAAAATCAAGAATGACTCATGTTTTTGCTTTAAGGAATTGGCTAGTTGGCAGAGAAGAGTTTTTTGGTTTTGTTTTGTTTTGTTTTGTTTTTATGGAGGAAACTGGAGAGAAAAACAGTCCCCATTGACTATTGATGATATAGGGACATAGAATTTGAAACATAAATTGATCCAAAGCAATCTGGGAATATTTGGATTTCATGTTTATTCCTCAGAAAATGTGATAGTCTTTCCTATCACTCTCTCCAGGCCCTTGATGGTATTTTAGGACATTTATTCATTTGAGTTCTATATAATACAACTTAATTCTTTTAGGCATGCCCGAGAATGTGACAACTAGAGCCATACTTAGCCCATATGTTGTGGGTACTACCTGCCTCCAGCAGCTGTGGAATTTCGTTTACTTAGGGGTGGGACACACGACCAGGTTTCCTCTTCCCCGGCGATTGGCCTCAGACATGCTATTATTAGGATGAAGCTGAACTGGCCGGACAGATTTTAAAAGTAATCGTCAACAAAGCTGTCTGGGAAGAATTGAAAATTATAATTAGAATGATAGTTATAATTGATTGAGGTGTTATTCTGCACCGGGCATTGAAATAAGTGGTTTACACCTGCTTTTTACCGGACGTGCATACTACCTGTAATTCATGTGCTATGTGATACACGTCAGGGGTGTTAGGTAATTTGGGGTCACAGAACTAGCAAGAGTGGAGCTGTAATCAAATGCAGGCATGTGATTCTTCACACTTTACATTCTTAACCCCAACAATAAATACTTATCTTCCCTGATATCTGCCTAATAAATGCTAAAATCTACCATTTTATGTAACAGATATTTATATTTTTACATACACATGCACACACAGAGAGAGAGAGAGAGAGAGAGAACCTTAATTAAGTATCATAGCAACCCTTTAAGGAAAGTGTTATTTTATATTTTCTGATAAAGGCAGTGAAGCTTAGAGGGCCTAATATGTTTTCTGAGTTCACAGAGCTACAAATTGTAGCTATTGGGCTTTGTTCTAATTCTAAATCTCAATCCCAGTTTTTTACCTAGGCTTACTTCTCTAATATAAAAGGTAATAAAATAGACAATATTTATTCAAAGATGATAATTTAGTGTTTATTATATACAGGCACTTTTCTAAGAACTTGAACATAATTATAAAAAATATTTAATTCTGGGAACTCTGCTTCTCACCATGATGGAGTAATTGATACCAGACTTACCCTCCTGCCACAAACAATACAAAACTGAACAAAATGTAGGAGTGTTTTGTTTGAGACATTGAATATCGAATAGTGCAGTAATGTGATCCCTTAGAAGGAAGAAATATACAAAGTGAGCCCCAATTTCTTTCCACGTTCTGCTTGGGAAAATTTTCTGGACCCCAGCACGGGGAAGATGAGCCCAAGGGGACAATAAAAGGCCTAATAAGTGGCAGAGCTAGAGATCTGAGTTTGGACTCACTTAAGTGTCTGGAATTTGTGTAACAATGCGATGGGGAGAAGGAAGCAATGCAAAGATGAATGCAGAAGCACGCCCATGGTTTTCCTTTGGTCCTGGATGAGGGCTGGGTTGTGCAAAGGCAGGACCACACTTACGGAGGCTCAACAGAGAGCAGAGGCTGTGCAAATGACACCTGAATAGAACTATCTGAGATGACACAGAGCTAAGACGGCTGAAATTCTGGCTTATCATTAATCATGCTGTGGATTCAGTTGAGACCTCAGAAAGACTAGACTTTAGAATTAAGGAGCCCACAATAGAGTAAAGGTGACTCCTTAGGAAAAAACTGAAATAGTCCTAAAACAAACAAACAAAAAATAAAAGTTGACAGTTTCAAGAGAACATCTCATAATTTATCTACATTCCAAGATAAAACACCATACCTTTTTGAGGGATTAAACCAAGCTTTTCCAATCTTTGGCCCATGGGCAGCATATGGCCCAGGATGCCTTTGAATGCAGTCCAACACAAATTTGGAAACTTTCTTAAAACATTACTAAAATTATGCACAGACTTTTTTTTTTTTTTTTTTTAGCTCATCAGCTATCATTAGTGTTAGTGTATCTTATGTGTGGCCCAAGACAATTTTTTTTTCTTCCAGTATTGCCCAGGGAAGCCAAAAGTTTGGACACTCTGTCAGTATTCAGACTGCCTACAATGTATCACTTATAATCTCCAACAATAAATTTAAAAATTACTAGACAAATGAAGAAATAAGGAAGTGTAGCAAATAATCACTAAAAAAAAATTCAACAACAGATACTAAAAGACGACCCATAAGTTAGAATTCAGACAAGAAGTTTGTAACAGCTATTGTATACATGTTCAAGGATCTAAAGAGAAAAAAAAGCTAGATCAAGTGAGAAAATAAGTGCTCTTAGTTAGCAGTAAAGTAGAAATTAAAAGAAAAAAAACTAAGGAAATTTTATAACTGAAAAACTACAATATTAAAAAAAAACCAATGGGTGGACTCTTGAGAAGATTGTCTGTTACAGAAAATAAAAAGAAAAAAAAAAGAAAAAGAAAAAAGAAAGATCAATGAACTTGAAGACAGATAAGTGGAAATTATTTAAAATGAACAACACAGAGAAAGATCTTTTTACCTTCAAAATGCCAGTTGTGGAGCTCAATGGACTTACTCTTTACCTAAACAATAGGTGAAAAAAATGGTTTTTAAACCACCCATTTAAAGTCTCTGGAAACTTTATTAAGGGTATACAGAAAGTGAAGACATGTTATTCAAGCAAATCTACTAAATCATGGGAAGAATAGTGAGAGCCTTCGGCACTTGAGCCACACCTGGCTTCCTACCTAATCCCCTCTCAATGTGACAGAAGTGTCACCATTTGTGTGTGGCCAAGAGGAAGGTGGTAGGAGGGTAATATCTCTTTTCCCAGCTCCTAGTCAAGGGATACTGTATCCCTCCAGGAAGAGAGATATGCCTCCAGAGTTTCTCATACCCCACCTACAGCTTTGAGTTGCAAAGACTAACTTTCTGGTGAAATAGCTAAAAAGTTGGTGATTCCCTTCTTCCTCCCAACCTCCACGGTGAATGATGTGCTAGGCTGAGAGTATTGGTACCCTCGTCACCCTTTCCCCAACTTGCTCATAGGGTGGAGGTTTCACGCTGGAAGAGGTACTCACAGAAAACCAGAGACCATCACTCTAACCCAATACAGTGCTTATAAATGAAGGGTCTCCGTCCCGGAGAAGCAGACCACTTTTTTCACACCCATCACAGAGGTTTTGTCTAGGTGGAGAGGCAGGCCATAACAACAGTGATTCAAAGGTCTTGACAAAACGAACAAACACAAACCCTAATGTATTGAAATCAAGTGAAAATTTTAAGCCTGAGGACTCTTAAAAATCAATGATTTTAGTGGTAAGCAATTAAGAAGATGCTACTTGTTCCATAAGACTCGCCTGTAGTCTAGATAGTTTACCAGAGAAAACGTGGGAAAAAGAGAGAATAAAAAGAGCCTACTAGGGTAAGAAAGCCTTAAAAACTAACTATTCCTGCAAAGGAGCCTGGATTTAATTGGATTCGACTATGGAGCAATTTGTGCCCTGGGGCATTGTTGAAAACAATAAGGCAATTAGCTGGCAATTAGTGGAGCCTAATGACTGGTATGAAACCAACAGAAGTAGTTTAACAGAGAAATTGGGAAAAAAGACACATAGGGAACATCAACTAAAACCACTATAATCCCAGAATGCCAGCACAGTATATAAATATACGTGGGCCAGTGGACGTAACACCCTTTTTAAGGTATGATTTCTTGACTTTTTAAATTTTGATTTTATAATTTTAATAAATATATAAATCATAAAAAAAGGGCATTATTTGTTCTGGACCCTGTGTATTTCTGCTCCTATATTCTCTTAACTAATTTTAAAAGCAATTGTATAAAACAGCATATATGTAATTGAATTGTTGGAGCTATAAAATATAGAAATGAAATACATTTGACAGTAAATCCATGAAGGAGAAGGTAAGAAGCAAAGCAATCCCAGAGTAAGGAAATGATATCAGATGGCAACTTGAAGCTATAGGAAGAAACTGAGAATCAAACATTTCAAATAACAGTGTAAACTGTAACAAAATTTAAATATATATTTGGTTTTCTTTTTTATCTCAACTTCTTTGAAAGATATAAAATTATATAAAGTAATAATTATAACAATGCATTGTGAGGGTTGTGGATGCAATATGACACAATATATATGACAATAACCACACCAATGAGGAAGAGGGAATAGAGTTATATAGAAGTAATGTTTCTATATCTAGCTGGAAATAAATTATTATAAATCTGAAGTAGATTGTGATAAGATAAGATGTACCTGGTAGGTCTTAAGAAAACAATTGTTAAAATATGGTAAAAAAATAATAAAAGTAATTAAATGTTACACTAGAAAATATTCACTTAATGCAAAAGAAAGCAGCAAAGGAAGAACAGGGGAATGAACAGACATTAAACATATAAAAAACAATAATAAAATGACAAAAATAACCCCAAATATATAAATAATAATATTAAATGTGAAAGGCTTAAATGATACAGTAAAAATGTAGAGGTTAAATTATTTATGTTTTTCAGTTACAGTTGACATTTACTATTATTTTATGTTAGAGGTTTACAGCATAGTAGTTAGACATTTATATAATTTATGCAGTGATTATCTCCAGTTTAGATAGTACCCACCTGGCACTATACATAGTTCTAACATTTTTTACTATATTCTTTATTCTTTACATTCCCATGACTATTCTGTAACTACCAATTTGTATTTCTTAATCCCTTCACCTTTTTCTCCCAGCTTCCCAACTTCTCTTTTCTCTGGCAACCATCACTTTGTTCTCTGTACCAATGAATCTGTTTCTATTTTATTGTTTATTGTTGTGTAGATTCCACATATAAGATAGATAATATAGCATTTGCTTTTCTCAATATGACTTATTTCACTTAGTATAATCTCCTCTAGGTCCATCCATGTTGTCACAAATGGTAAGATTTTATTCTTTTTCATGGCCAAGTAACATTTCATTGTATATATGGAAAAAGTTAAAAATAAATAATTGAGTTTTTAAAAATGTAGAGGTTGAAAAACTAGATTTATAAAACGGCATCCTACAATATGATTTCTAGATTCAAAGACACAAATAGGTTGAAAATAAAAGAAGGCAAAAGGCTGTATCTTTCAAATAGCAACCATGATATATCTGGAATGGCTATATAGTATCCGATAAAATAGATTTTAAACAAAAAAAAATGTTACTTGAGTTAAAGGGAATAAAGATAAAAAGGCAGTTAATAAAAACATCAATCTGGAGTTCCCTGGTGGTATAGTGGCTTAAGGCTTTGTCGCTGGCGCTGTCAGCGCTGTGGCCTGGGTTCGATTCCCAGCCAGGGAACTATCCACATACAAAAAAAACAACAAAACAAAACAAAAAAACATAATCTATTAGAAATATATAACAATTATAAACATATATGCACCTCACAATGGGTCCCCAAAATACATGAAACAAAAACTGATAAAATTAAAGAAAAAGAAACATTTCAAAAATAATAGTTGGAAACTTCAGTACTCCACTTTTAAATATAGACAAACAACTAAAAACATAAACAAGCTAATAGAAGACTTTAAGAGCATTTTAAAGACCTGACAGATATCCATAGCACACTCAACAATAGCAGAATGCACCTTCTTCTCAAGTACACATGGATCATTCTTCATAATAAATCATATACTAGGTCATAAAATAAAGTTCAATACATTTAAAAAAGATTAAAATCATGCAAAGTATGGACACTGATCACAATGGAATAAAATTAAAAATCAATAACAAATAAATTTGGAAAATTCACAAATATTAAACACCTAAATAAACAGTAGTTCTGACAAGAAATTACACAGGAGATTATAAAATACTTTGAAATGAATGAAAATTAAAACACAGCATAGTAATATATGGGATGTAGCTAAAGCATTTTGTAGAGGGTAATTTATACCTGTAAAAACATATATACATGAGGGCTATCCAGAAAATATCCAGCCATGCATGTAATAGGAAAAATAGAGGCACTTGTGACTTGACTTTTTCCAAACAATATATGTATATAACAACCTAATAGCGCATCTTAAAACTATAAAAAAAGAACAAACTGAAAACAAGAAAAATTATAAGAATTAGAGTGGAAATTAATGAAAAGGAGACTAGATAAATAATAGAGAAAAATCAACAAAATCAAAAGGTCTTTAGAAAGATCATCCAATTGATAAGACATTAGCTAGAGTGACTAAGATAAAAGAAAAAAGACCAAAATACTAAAATCAAGAATTAAAGAGGGGACACTACTACCAACATTATCAAAATATGAAAGATTATAAATGAATACTATAAATAATTGCATGCTGAAGTATTAGATATCAGATTAAATGGATACATTTCAGAAACGCACACGCTATCATGACTGATTTAAGAAGTAGAAAATATAAATAGATCCATAACAAATAAAAAGAATAAAAGGGTAATTTAAAAAATACATATTTACAAAGAAAAGACGAAATCTAGAGAGCTTCCCTGGTGAATTCAAACACACATTTAAAGCGGAATAAATACCAATTCTTCGAACACTCTTTCATAACATAGAAGAGGAGAAAAAACATTTTTGTTATGAGTTTGGTATTTCCTTTATATCTAAATCCATTCTATATGAGTCAGTATAATTCCATAAGGCCAGTATTATCCTGATTTCAATACCAAAGAAAATACAAGAAAATTATAGACCAGTATCTCTTATTAATAGAGATGTAAAAATTCTCAACAAAATACCAGCAAATTGAATCTAGCACTAGTATAAAAAATAGTTATACACTGTGACCTAGTGTCATTTCAGGAGTGCAAGGTTGGTTAAAGATTTAAAAATCAATTAATGCTATACACAACATTAATAGAATAAAAAACAAAAACCATATGGTCATATCAATAGATGCAGAAAAGCATTTAAAAATTTAGAAGCTACTTATATTAAATAAAAAACATTCAACTGGGAATAGAAGATATCCTCGACCTGATAAAGGGCATCTATAAGAAACCCACAGATAACATACTACATAGTGAGGAAAGACTGAATGCTTTCTCCTAAGATCAGGATCAAGATAATAATAATCTCTAGTCTTACAACTTCTGTTTAACTTTGTACAGGACATTCTAACCAGGGAAATTAGGCAAGTTAAAAAGAAGAAGAAGGATAAGGAAAAGAAGAAAAACACATTCAGATTAGAAAGGAAGAAGTAAAACTGAATTTGCAGATATGATTTTACAAAAAAAAAATATTAGGAAATAAACCAAAAATCTATTACAACCAACTAATTAATGAGTTCAGAAATATGGTAGGATATAAAATCAATATAGCAAAATCAATGGTATTTTTATGCACTTGCAATTAACAATCCAAAAATGATAAGAAATGATTCATTTCATTAGCATGAGAAAGTAAAGACTGCACTTAATGGAAGAAGTGCAAGACATGTGCAATGAAACAACAGAACCTCACTGAGAATAATTTTAAAAGACCTAAGTAAGTGGAAATACATCTTTATTCATGAATTGAAAGACAATATTGTTATAAAGATAATAACCTACATATTGACTTATAGGTTTGGTGCAATCCTTGCGAAAATTCCAGATGGCTTCTTTGCAGAAATTGATACTCTGATCCTTAAATTCACATGGAAATACAAGGGACACAGAATAACCAAACTAATTATTACAAAGAAGAATTACATTGAAAGGACTCATACTTTCTGATTTCAAAACCTATTACTAAACTGCACATCTAAAGAGAGTGTGATACTGGCATAGTAGACATGTAGATCAGTGGAATGAAATTTAGAATCCAGAAATTAATCCATACATTTATGGTTATTTGATTTTCATCAAGGATGCCAAGACAATTCAGTGTGGAGGAAAAAAATAGTCTTTTTCAACAAATAGTGATAGGAAATTAGGTACCCACATACAAAAGAACAAAGTTAGACCCTTGTATAAACCATAAACAAAAAAATTAACTCAAAATGAGACAGAGTTTTTTATAAGGAGATAAGCATGTGAAGACAAACAGAGGAAAGACAGTGTAAAGACACACAGGGAAAAATGACCATCTGACTGGAATAGTATTTGGCTGCACAGTATTCCAGAATTTATTTTTATTTACCTATTACTTTATATATAAAACACATCTCATATAAATTATGCATAGCTTTGCTCTTCATTTTTTCACCCAGTCTGATAATATCTACCATTAATTTAGCATACATGGTCCATTTACAGTTAATGTAATTATTGTGCTATTATGTTTGTCTACCATATTGTTCTTGTTTCTCTTTATTTGTTTTTGTTGTGTTTTGTGCTGATAATGTTAGAAGCTATTGATTATTATCACTTTCATTTATAATATTCTAATTTTATTATTAATTATTTTTAATTCCATAAGAGGTTGACCAATGTGGGTTTTTTCTTTTTCTTTTTTTTTTTATTCTTTTCTACATCTCTTTTTTTCTTCTTTCTGTTTTTTTCTTTTTTTACTTTCTTCTTTCATAACTACTAACTCACATATTTAAACATATTTGAAAAATTTTAATGCATTACAGGTATTATCCTCCATGTATTATTATGATTGATGCACAAATTACCCTATCTTTGGGCAATGGGAACTTTCCTAAATTGATTTTGCATCTTTTTACATAATCCTCACAGTTTTTGATGTCTTTTCTTGTTTTCTGGAATAATGAAAATATTCCAGGCCCATCTTTACATTTTCTAACCCAGACCTATAGGGCTTTATCCTTTCTAAAATGTAATTTAATTAGGTTCAGTGGTATGTGTATTAGATATGCTCATAGCTATTGGGATGATGAATTTTTCTAGACCTCTCAGTAAATAAAAACAGGAAAGAATTTGTCTTTCATTTTTCTTCAAAATAAAAGGTATCATAATTTAATACTGATATTTCCAATTCAAATTCAAAACTTTTTTATATAACCACACCAATTTTTATCTTTACCTATTTTCTGTTATACTGAAATTTTGCTTTCTATGATATGCACATAATAGTTTAAAAATGAGTGTACTACCATGAAATATGACAATTGAATCATTTTGAACCGTCTGTGCAATGCTTTTGTCCTTGAGACACATTTTGCTAGAGCCCTACAATTAAATTACTGTGTGTTAATGTTTAATAGAATACATCCTCTTTGTTTGCTATGTCACCAAGTCAAAATACAGGTTTGTTTCATTTTTGTTTTGTATTTAATGTTTGCTTTAATAAAATTAATTTAGATTTATAAGTAAGGTAATTCTTACTTTCATAGTTGAACCCTGCGAGAATGTAAAAAGCTTTATGTGGTCATAAAATATTTTATAATACCTTGATATTTGAAGAAATGTGTTATTTTACCTATGCTATCTCCAATTTCTTATCACATAGACATTTTAAAAAATAACAATTACAACAAAATGAGCTGTGCAGCCATATACTGATCACAAAAACATTAGTATTATTTTTGGGAGGTTGAATTAAATGTGGGGATGTGATAACATTTTCTCTCCTAATTATGATTCTCATATATGCTTCTAAATCATAGTCATTTAAAAATTTAGTGAAAATTCTACTCTTTTAGTGAAAAGAATTAATACCCTCTGCGCCCCCCCCCCCCCCCCCCCCCACACACACACACCACAATCCTCTAATAATTTCGGAGGTAGCAGCAAAGCACTGAAGTCCATCCTTGGACTCTGGTTAGAAATTTACCTTAAAGTTAACACAACATGGAAATGTAAGAGCTGTTGTGGAGAATGTGCCTTTGTCTGCATACAAGGTCAGTGTCATAACTGAAGCCAAGTGCTTTCTCATAGAAATTGGAGAATAATTTACCTCTAAAGACAGATTTGGTTTTCAGTGAAAATGGCACATAGAAATTTTGTAAAATTCCATCCAGCAAAAATGGAAGGGGGAATGCAGTTTTTTACCTTGAACTGGGAAGACCAGGTTACTATTAGCAGTGATTGGAATATTCATCCACTTGTTAAATACACACACACACACACACACACACACACACACACCGTTGATGCTAGAGTAGATGTGCTGGGTATAACTGCTGATCAAAACTAGATAGATTTTCTGCCTTTTGGAGTTTCAAGTGTAGTATTAGAGATAGATATTAATAAGAATCTCACTGAAGTAACTGAATTGAAGGAGTATGGTGCTATAAGGAGATCTTATAATGGAAAGATTTTACCTAATCTAAGAAAGTACGGAAGTCTTTCTAAACAGAAAATTAGTGACTGGGCTAAGATATGAAGATAGAAAGAGAGAGAGACAGAGACAGAGACAGGGACATAGGTAAATAAGAGAGGAAACACATTTCACTGGAGGCAAATTCTAAATTCATAAATGTTTCATGGCTAGAAGAATTATGACATTGAGATCTTTCCCATAGTATTGTTATTCCTTTCCATATATATGGAAGTTTCAAGAGGTGATTAACAAGCCTCGTTTTAGTACTGTGTCTGTAGGTTGACCATTACTCTTGTTTGCTCAGGGCAGTCATGGTGACTTACAAGTTTGATATGTTATAAATAGTGTCCCTTTTATTCTCAGACTAAATGTTTAGACCATGAATGATATGAACATCTACATTTCTTCCGAGTACTGGGATACTTTACAAGTCTGATTCTTTGATTTCTAAGGGTCTTTTTAAACTGTAAGTACTACTAGATAGCCATGAATTTATGGCAATTTCTGTTTCCTCTTAACTTCAAAAGTAGTTTATTATTTTGTACTGTGTATCTAATCATTGCAAATATATTCAGTGACAACATTTCTACTGTTGTAAAGTCAACTATCCTGCTATGCTCTACATGTGTGCATACAAGCATTTCTACATACACCATTGTATATAAAACTATTAATTGACATTTCCTATATTATCTAATTACTATCCTTATATTAACAACCTGATCCTTGATGATCAATTTAGTGGTATTGTCAGTCTCTTTTTTTTTTTTTTTTTTTTTTTTTTTTTTTTTTTTTTTTTTTTTTTTTTTTTTTGCCATTTCATACTAAAATGTGAGAAATTACCTGGTAACCTTATGTGTTGTCTCACTGCCACCTGGTGGCACATGTTTAGAAAAGGCAGCAAAACAAAGATGGATGACTGAATGACCAGGTAAAAGTCATTTCCCATTGAAAACCACATGTTCTTAGAATTTTTTCAAAGACCTCTAGCAAGCATTTTCCATATCTAAGGTTTGGCCTTTTCAATAAATTATATACATAGCCCTAAGAAACAAGGAATGAAATTATCAATGATTAACCAATATATTTTTATTGAAGAAAATGTGAGAATAGTAAGATGTTAAAAGATCTACTTTAATTATTGAAGCTAACTTTGGAATGCTTTCTTTCAGTAATTTTTAAATTTCAAAGATAGAAGTTTATTTTGTATGGCTTCATGCTTTGGTAAATAAATATCAGTAATACTGATCTTTAAAATTATACAGTAATAAGTACTTTTTCAATATCAAATAGATATAATTCATGACCTTCCTTTGTGGCTTGTCATTTTTAAACTAAATCCAGAAGACTAAAATCACTGCTTTTTGCTTAAATATCTTCATTACCTGATATTCTATTGTTATTATTCCTTATATCATAATAGAGACAGGTAGGTGTTGACGGTAGTTTTCAATGTTCAGAAATTTAATTATATTCTCTGAAAAAATATGTATATAAAGAATTAATAATACTCAATAATATTTTGGCTCTTGCTTTTCATTTTTTTTAATTTATTATGCTTTTAATTAATGAATCTCATGGGCTGTAAAGGTTTACTTTTGTGGTCAACTTTTTCTATTTGAGAAATTTTTCAGTTCAGCCTTCCCCATTTATCAAAATTGTATGTACAAGTCTGTGTTTATGAACTACAATATCCCATTCATACCTACTAAAAGATATTTATGTATTAGAATTGAGTTCACATGTATATATATATTATATATATATTATATATATATAGTTAGTATTAAATTAATGCTTTATATTTTTTCCAGCTTTATTGACATACTCATATATTGACATATAGCATTGTATAAGTTTAAGGTGTACATTGCAGTGATTTAATACACATGTGTTGCAAAATGTTTGCCACAATGAGATTAGTTAGCACATTGTTTACCTCACATGATTAGCATTTTGTTGTTGCTGTTATGATGAAGACATTAAAACTACTCTCATATTAACTTTCATATTTTTACCAGTTTTCTTTATGTTATACCACATCTGGTTTTCAAATAACAAACAAACAAACAAAAAACTCTTGTAAAGGAAACTAATCAATCCTATTTCATAAATAAGGAAATAGAAACATAAATTGGCCAAGTGAAGAATTATTGAATCTAGGAATTCTGGTTCCAACTCCAGAGCTTGTTTCATTACATCGCAACACATGATAGGACAATTTTTCCTTGCTTTTTGAATGTCCACTAAAATCTAATAAGACAACTTCAAGGAGATGTGAACAAGTGAATGAGCATCACCTTGAGTTTTACTAGGTGTATGGCATGGCCTCAGCTGAAAAATTAGAATTATAACACATTCCTTTTTAGTTTCATGAGAGGATTAGAGTTAATTTATGCAAAGCTACTAACAAAATGCCAGGCAGATAGTGTTAACACCAGCTATTATTAAGAAGAAAACATGAAGCTCATAAGATTCTTGTGGATCATCAGACTTCTGTGGAAGACAGGCCCTCTTAAGACAAACTTAACTGACAATGGATGGTCTGAAATGTACTGCCAGACATTTCTCCTGAATTCCAAAGCTACCTATCTCTTACTTGGTTCCTAGCAGCAACTTTATTGCTGCCATATTAACACTGATATGTGTTTCTAATGTTTGCTAATCTAGTTCCCTTATCTAGAGCCACATGTAGTTATAGTTTCGCTCCATCCAACAAGTACATTAAGGCATATCTTAATTTTAGCACTGTGCAAGAGAGATTTAATAAAACAAACAAACAAATAACACTCGGATTTCTACTGAATATATCCAGATACCATAGGAGAACGAGTACAATACAAAAAAAAAAAAAAAAGAAAATGCAGCTTTATAATGATATGATCATTCCTAGGTATAGTGTGTGCGTGTTGTGTGTGTGTGTTTTAATGAAACAGCATACATACCCTGATCACACAATCAAAAACAACATAACACATACTTGTATTGCTTGTAGGCAAGAAAAGTGACTGTTTTGGCCAGGACTCAGAACTGAGAAGACACTGCCAGATGCCAAGAGATTCTAACCTAGCAGTATCTAAGCAAAGAATGTTAGAGAGGGCAATTAATGGCCTGGAGAAAAACAAAAAGTCACCTAGTAACCACTTTACCATAGCGTGCTGAGGCCAAAACATTCTCAAGATAGTGCCTTATGCAAAAAATACAGAAAAGTGACTTGTGGAAAAAAAAGACAAATTAACATTTTCTTAGGAGAAGGTATTCATTGTAAAAGGGGAAGTATTAATGTAATAGCTGTAAGAGAATTTGATAAAAGGAATAAAATTAGTTTTCAAAGTCCAGGAAGTGGTTACTGTAATGAAAACAAACTTCATATTTCTATGTATATACTGAAATGATGTGCAGTTTTTCAGTATATTAATTTATTTATAACTCTCGTATACAGATATAACTGTTGTTAAGCAAATACATAATACAGAATGTACAAAAAATAAATTTAAAGGTTTGTTTTCTTTATAAAATAAATCACTGACCATTTTCTTTATAAAATAAGTTCTGCTTGTGCATTTAAGTTTAATTTTCAAAAGATGGTGATTTACATACAACTATGGGTATGGCATATAGTGAAAGGGCTACCATAGTCTCAGGCATGAGAAATGTAATAAAATCACACTGCACGCTCAGATTGTGGTTTTAAGTATCACAGAAATTCAAGCATTATAATAGATAGTCTACACGTTAGACAAGGAAATTGACTTACTAAAAAGAGAATGTAATATGTCTCCAGGGTGATAGAAAATTAAAAAAATGAGAAGATCCAGTTCTTTAGGAACCTGAGTCATCAAATGTTGAATTGTTGAACTATGATTCTTCTTTGATTTCATAATACAGAGACAGGAATGCTCAGTTCTTACTCAAAATTGATCTTCAGAGAAAAATAAACTACCAGAAGATGAAATAGAGATCTCTGTAGTCTAGTTATAGTGAACAAAAAACTGTCCAGCTTTAATGAATGGTTGATTTTTTAAGAAGAAAAGATGTAGGTGTGAGAAGGGAGTGAGTGTGTATATTCTCCTAGCACTGTGATTTTGTGCCCTGGCTTCATATTACATCACCTGGATCTCCTGGGAAGCTTTTAAAAAAGAAAGATGTTTGTGCCCCACCGTAAAATAATGAAATTGACTCTCTGAAGCTAGAACCTGGGCCTTTGTGAAAATTCTCCAGATAACAATGTGGTATAACCCTGGTTAACAAACAATGACCAACATCAACAATAATTGGTTAATTCAGTCTGTGTGTGCCAGGTTCTATGCCATGTGATTGACTCATGTTCTCTCATTAATCCTCATAGTAATGCTATGGGTTTTGTACAGTGTTTATGCCCATTTACAAATGAGAAAAACAATGCTTTAGAGAGGGTGAGAGGGTAAGTAACCTGCTAGAGTATAAGGGTTGAAAGGAGGAAAAAAAAGGATTATCAGATTTTAGGAATTAATAATCTACTTTTATAACTAAATCTACAAATTCATTTAATTATTATTTTTTGAGTGACTCTTAATATATTAGAATTTGGGAGTCAAATAGGACGTGGCCCACGCTCTTAGGGCATTCATTTCTAGAACATTCCTAGTTTTTATGCCTAGATTGTGGCTGTGACTATCGATATCCCTATGCCTCTCATGTGTATTTTTCCCATCTGTCTTTAACAACTCTTCAGATAAGAGTTTTACAGCAGCTGAACAAAGGCATTTTAAGCTGGTACATGTGTAGCATTCTCGATTTGGACCTTGTAATTCTAAAGCTGTTGGCTGACGAACATTCAATACAAAGTTGAGTTTTAATGAATTAAATTGCTCTTCCAGAGAGGTTTGTCTGGCATCTATCTCAGTTGGACGTATTTGCTATCATTTAGATCCATAGCACAGTTTCTACCTAGTACTACCTGATAGATTCTAAATAACTTTTTTACTTGAAGTAAACCAAACTGAATTGGAATTAACACCTCAAGATACCCATCTGAGTTACTTAAGGATTCATAGTTTTTGGTTTCTTTTTCTTTCACAGACTTAAACCTTCTATTCACAGACTTCTGCTAAAGGTGTTAGACTAATAGATGAGGGCATGCTGATGGGAGAAGGCCTTATTTAGATAAATGATGGATCTGTTTTGTGTATTCTGGTGGGATATATTTATTCTCATGATTTAATCCAAAAATATATTCACTGGGATGGGAGGTTTATAAGAGTGCCTTGTACCTTACTGAGTCCTTCATTAAGTATCAAGCAGATATGAATGCATTTAAATATTAAAATGATTCCAGAAAATTAAAATAAGCAAGGTCATCAATCAGTGGCTGAGGTTGGTACCTTAAAGTTTATATATACCATACAATTATGGGACAGACTTAGGGCAATGAGAGCTTTTAACTTTGGGAAAGAAAAAGTTGTAGCAAATTCTCTGATATAAGAAAGATGTGCACTAACTATAGGGATTTGCATGTTGAATTTTGAGTTCCATCAAGAACTATCAGTGAGGCATTCTCTTGGACTCAACCAAAACTGAAAGACAGCAACATGTCCTTCATGAACCAGTGCGTTTCAAGTCATCTTCCCTAAAATGCAGGTGGGGAAACAAGTCTGAAAACGAAACTCAATCTTATATATTTGCCTAAAAATGACTGCTTAAGGGTTTTACATAGCAATGAGTGAGGGAAGATAATCTAAGCCATTCTTACTGCTGCAGACCTTATTTGAGAAGCTAGCATCATCAGTGAAAAGCTGCGGGAACTCTCAGATCTGATAGCACACTGGCCACAGCCCTAACGAGCAATGAACCGACCAGCACATTCAATTTTAATTAAGTCCCCATGCCAGGAAAGAAGGCTTTGGGAGAAAGCAGGCTTTGGGGGTGCCATGTGAACAGAGTTGCTCTGTTCATGGGGCCATTTAAAATAATTGCAGTTGGGGTGGACCTTTAACTGACCAGTTAGAAGAATTTTATCATTTGACTCCTGCCCATCATTTGACATAACTACGAAATGATCTATGAATTATGCACACCTCTATAGCTGTTTGTTCTCCTTGGAGGTGAGGCTCTCATCCAGAATTGCTGTCTTTCCTGAATTCAGGCCAGCTCTTCCTCTTTCAGTGTCCTGTCATAAGTAATAAATGGAAAATAAACCATTCCATTCCTTCTGCAAAACACTAAGGATTCGAAGGTAATATTTTACCCCAACTCCAAAGAGGGGGAGGAAGCCAATTACAGCTGTCGAAGGCAAGCTGGACTCCGTCGCTGCAGGTAATAAGATCTGCCTGACACTCACCATCTGCACCTTCGCAGCACCAGTGCTATCAAATTACATTTCCCATAAAGAAATTAAAGAAAAATTGAATCACACACCATATGTAGATCCATCTCCTCTGGTGTTATTTACATTTGCCTTTGCCACAGTGACTGTTAAGAGAAAAAAAAGATACTCGTGACCCACCCTACCACGAAGTTTCGGCTGGATCACTCTACTATTAAGATATGGCTTTATGCCAGTAATGCCACCTTCACGTATTATGTTAACAGCTTATCAGTTACCTTAGGAATAAGGACCATAGGTTCAGTGACTCTTTTGTCTCTTTGAGAGAGAGACAAAGAGAAAGAGAGAGAGAGAGAGAGAGAGAGGGAAATCATGCACGTTAGGAGTCCTATTGCAAATATTTCTCTTAGCTAAAAGTTGGTGCTATGGATCAAAAGTAGAACTAGGAAGCAATAGCTTTTCTTAATAGCATTAAAATACATAACATTTCTTTTCATTGTAAGGCTGTGATTTACAGTACAATAAGGAGACGAGGGAGAAGGAATGTGTAAATTGGGAAGATATTTAAAATCTCTTCATCGTCACCATTCACCTGACTTGTTGATCTTTGAACTCTCTCAGTACGTTACCTCTTTTCCCTAGGTGTATTTGCATGCTGTAATTCCTACTATCTTAAAAGAAAAAAAGTTATCAGGTCACCTCAAGCCCCTGTATATCTCTCCTTACCTTCTTCATTATGGTTTTAAAAATCTCCACGTGCTCACT
Organism: Lyroderma lyra; assembly: GCA_004026885.1. Lineage (NCBI taxonomy): Eukaryota > Metazoa > Chordata > Mammalia > Chiroptera > Megadermatidae > Lyroderma > Lyroderma lyra. The sequence continues at coordinate 102,157 of PVJL010003820.1, read as the reverse complement.
TCCTGTCAGTGCCTCAGTTTCCTAGAACTTTTCTCATTTATCTTCAGCATTCCATTAAGCTGGAACATCCCCAAATAAGGCACACATTTTAGTCTTTATGCTCTCTCTGCCCCACTAGCATTTTACTGTGACTTTCTTTTCTAAACTCCAGCCATATTCACTGTCTCATTTAATACTATTTTCTGATTTTCCTTGAACCTTTATGGTCTCCTTTTCTTACTATATCAAATCATTCTGTTTTCTTGTCTCCAATCTTGTGACCTCAATGCAGGACCTTATCATTTTTTATCTGCTACTTCAAAACATGCCTAATTTGTGTCCTTCCTCTGGTTTCTTGTACTTTGAATCATTTATTTCTTCTTAATGCCTCTCCTATAGTTTTGCAACAATACTCATTTCTTCTCCCTTGCCTTATTAAAATCCTGCAACAGTTATTAGGATGAAACTCAAACTTTTAATCATGTCTTGCCTGTGTCCTGGTAACTACTCCACAGCTTCACCTGACACTCAGCTACTGTCACAAAATCATATGAAATTGTTTGCAAGTTACCTGACTGCTTAATTCTCCTCATCATAAATTAAATATTTGATTCTGACTTTTGGTAAAGCCCTTTTCTACTCGTCACCTGGCCAACTCTTACCTATATTTCATGACCAATTTCAAATCTTATCTCCCTGGGAAATCAACTTAGTCACCATATGCAGACAGCCCAATATCTCTCTTTATTGCTTTCATTGCAATGTGTGCATGCCTCTGTAGTCACTTATTATATTGTTTACTGTGATCTGAATCCTGCCTCTAGAATCAGTGCCTTTTAGTGATAAACTGTGTTTTTGTTGATGTATTCATAATATTTAGAACAGAGACAGATATTAGTTACTCAGTAGTTAAAAGAATGCAAGAAACTAAAAGAAGAAAGTTGGTTATTGTGGCAGGCAAGCATCCATTCTTGCATTTATTCCTTCTTCTGATAGTAGTTTTCTTAGGAACTACCCTCTCCTACTCCTAGTCCATGTAATTCAGGTGGAATTAATTCCACTCCTGGCTTCAAGGGTTGACATATAAATTGTGAAAATATAAGTGTTAACTTTGCCTGCCAATTCTAAATGGGGAAGCTTTGAAAGCTCAAAAATTTCCACACACACACACACACACACACACACACACACAAGATTTGGTGTACATTTTCCAAAAATACGTCAGATTGGAAGTGAAGTGAAATTGTATATTCTTTTAGCATGCATATCAACAAAGCTGAGATATCTACTAAGTATCCGGCAGGTGTTCTATCCCAAAAGTCAGATCTATGAATGAGCTCATCACTTTCAATGATGCATAGTCATGTATCCATGCAAATGAGTGCTTGGATTCATCTCTACACACTGTTTATAAAAACTTGAGCTTTTGCCTAGAACACATTTATGCATATCCTGTATGTTAACATGTTTGTTTTTCATGGCAGAACAGATATTTTTGACTAATTTGTTCCCTTTTAATCAGTCATAAAATCCTTCCTCTAAATATCCCAGGAATTTTATATTTCTTCTTCATATCCACAGTTCTTTTCCCACCATCACTTTCTTATTTCTCTGTGGTACCAGCTCCTAGAGAAAACAAAGGCATACTCTACCTCTTTATACTCTAAACTGAGTATGGCAAGTTGACAAAGCCAAAAACTGTATCCAGCCAGCTCACAGATGTATTGTTCAAAAGCCAAATTATAATAATTAGAGGATGTAATGTAATGCTCAATTTACACCTTCTCTTGAAAAATAATTTCCAACAAACCTAGAGCCCAAGTTCTTGCATGGTAACTGTTGTGGGCTTAATTGTCTCCCCACAGAAGATACACGGAAGTCGTTAAGTACGTATGAATGCAACCTTATTTGGAAGGAGAGACTTTGCTGATGTAATTAAATTATGATGAGGTCATACTGGATCAAAGTGGGCCTTAATCCAATGGTCAGTGTCTTTTTAAGAAGAGAGAAACGTTGACACAGACACAGAGAGAACACCATATGGTCATGCACAGACGTGAGAACATTATTGTGGTAGAAATTAAAGTGATGCATCTACAACCAAAGAACTCCAAGGATTGCTGGTCAGAGAGAGGCAAGGAAAGATCCCCTCGCTAGAGCCTTCAGGGAAATCTGGCTTCGGTCACACCCTTACTTATAACTTCTAACCTCCACAACTGTGACACAACAAATTTCTATTGTTTCAAGCCACCCAGTTCGTGGTATTTTGTTATGGAGCCCTAGAATACTAATAAAGCAACAATGGGCTAGAAAAGAACAAAGCCTGCTCCTTTAGATGGGGCTTGTGATCTTCACTTTCAGGAGTTAAAAATAGTCCCTGTCACCCTCACCCATGGTTTCTGGGTCACTAGGGTTAAATGTCCATTGCCATTTGTCATCTTACACTTAATTGATTTCCCTTATTTGTATTATATCATTGTTCTCTGTAAGGTTTTGAGTTTGTGATATTTTACTGTTCATTTATAGACTTTATTTTTCAATTACATTTGACATACAATATTATATTGGTTTCAGGTGGACAGCACTATGATGAGTCGTTTATACAATTTGCTAAGTCCTCATTCTGATACATCTGGTTCCCCTCTGACAACATGCATAATTATTACAATGTTATTGACTGTATGCCCTATGCTGCACTTTACATCGCTGTGACTATTCTGTGACTATGAATTTATACTTCTTGATTTCTTCCCTGTTTTTACCCACGCCTCCAGCTTTTTTCCATCACCCCAACAAATCTAATACCCATCTGACCACACAAATTCACTGTAATGTTATTGACTATTTTCCCATATTATATTCTATATTCCCATAATCATTGCCTTGTGACAAACAAACTAGACTTCTCCACCCCTTTCCCTTATTTAACCCACTCTCCCATCCCTCCTCCCATCTTAAAGAAGTCCCTCTAACATTCTTTGCAGTACTGGTTTGGTGGTGATGTATTTCTTTAATGTTATTTTCCTTATCTGAGAAGCTCTTTATCTGTCCTTCAGTTTTGAGTACTAGCCTTGCTGGATACATTATTCTTGATCGTAGGTCCTTGGTTTCCAGAACATTGAATATCTTCTGCTATTCCCTTCTGTCCTGCAAAGTTTCTGATGAGAAATCAGCTGGGACTTGTATGTGTGTCCCTTTATAAGTTATTAGCATTTCTCTTGCTGCTTTTAGAATTTTCTCTTTTTCTTTAACTTTTGCCATTTTAATTATAATGTGTCTTGGTATGTTCCTATTTGGGATCAACTTGTTTGGGACTCTGTGCATTCCTGGGCTTGTATGTCTATTTCCTTTGCCAGGTTAGGAAAATTTTCAGTCATTATTTCTTCAAATAATTTCTCGATCCTTTGCTTTTTCTCCTCACCTTGTGGTAGGTCTATGATTCAAATATTTTTATGTTTAATATTGTTTCAGAGGAATCTCAAATGTTCTTTTTTTATTTTCTATTTGTCGTTCTGATTGGGTGTTTTCTGCTGACTTTTCTTGCAAATCACTGCTTTGTGTTTCCACTTCATCTAGTTTGGTGACTCCTTTTATTCTGTTCTTTATTTCAGTTAATGTAATCTGTATTTCTGCCTGGTCCTTTGTAGTGGTTTGTATGTCTTCCTTTATGCTTGCTATCTCTCTGTGGAAATTATCATTAAGTTCCCTGAGCATTTTTATAATCGTTGCTTTGAGCTCTGTCTCCAATGGGTTATTTGTCTCCATCTCTTTTACTTTGATTTTCTGTTGTTGAAATTTATTTTGAGCTCCCTTTCTCTGGTTTCTCATTCTGGCAGCCTGTTTGTAGGTATTCTGCTTCTTAACTCGACAGTCACTGCTACGGTTTCTTTGGTGTTCTCTGCTGATACTGGGCAGGCAGAGGTCTGAGTGGGAGAAGTGGCCAAGGTTTGCACCTTTGTTTCCTTCTTTGGGCTGCAGGCCGCACAGGTAGTATGGGTGCAATTACTCCTTTCTCTTCCTGGTTTGCCCTGAGGATTCTGTCTTGATCCTTAGAATCAGTCCTGTATTCTTGAGAAACACGTGAGCAGCCCTCTCCTTTCTCCTTCCTGGTTCAGAACAAGGTTGCATTGTGGCTCATCACCACTCCTCTCACTCACCCTCTTCTTGGAAGTGGAGGGAAGTCGAGCTGCTGAAACTTGCAGACCCAGTCTGCACCTCCTGGGGGCCAAAGTGAGGTCTGGCAGCGGGGTCTCACGGCCCTGCCTCTGGGCCTCCTTTACTCTGTCTCTCAGATGGAGTGAGGTCCAGAATGCTCACCCGCTGCCTTTATCCTCCTCCCTCCCCCAGCGGGGACCAAGCGGGGACCCACCCATGGCCTGCACCTCGGCACTTCTGCTTTTTTCTCCCTGGATTTCCCCACTGCCCACCTCTGGGTACTTTGATGCAACAAGCAGTTTTGTTAGTTGTGTTTGTGCATTTGTAGGAAGCTGTTACTTGAGTTATAGATGTTTTATTGGTTGTAATCTCCAGGGGAGTTTTTCAGGGGTCCTTCTCACACCTCCATTTTGTTGCTGTCTCTTGGACCCCACAAATTATGTCTCTATATTAACTTATTAATTTTATCTCAAGTTGTATATTTTTAAATATAATTCTCAACAATAGAATTTAGCTGCTGCGGCTGTGTTTTTGGTGTAGCTGTTGACATTTTGGATATTTACTTTATCTTGACAGAAAAGGAAATATCTAGGTCTTCACCTAGATATAAATATTTTGTGCTGGATATTTTGTGCCTTGTAAGATGTTGACTGGCATCTCAGGCCCCTCCTCACCAGATGCAGGAAGTACCCCCATAGCTATGACAACCGAAAATGACTCCAGACATAGTCAAATACTATTATGGGGAGGGTAGGAGAGAGGAACAACAAAATCTCCCCCACTGAAAACCACGGTCCTAGGTTATTTTCCCTATTCAATCTCACAAAAATAAATAAACACAGTAGCATATTATAACAAATGTTTCAATATAGCAAACGTCTCCCAGAAAATAATTCACATGATTTGATGGCAGCACACTTTTGTTTTGTCACCTTCTATACATCTAACTGTAAGAATTCTCTTTCCTTAGTCTGTGGCAGAGAGTGTTAGTTGCTTCCCAATATCCCTTTGGCTATACCACCTTAATAAAAAAAAACACTGATATTTATTGGGGCACATTGCCATGAATATAAAAATTTATTACACAGCTTATGTGGTCAATGAAAATACATAATAGATGGTGGCCAATCAAACATAAATGGGAGTGCTATGTAAAATTTTTAGACAGTGTCATTAAAGGGCTTACTCTTATTCAGTTATTTTTTGCTTCCTGCTAACTGGAATTTGAATATAATAGTTGGAACTCTGGCAGCCATCCTGAGGCCAGTCACTAAAAATAGAGGAGAAACGAACTAGAATCAGTCTGGGTCTCTGAAACAGATAAGCTCTCACATAATTGCAGAACTGCCTCCAGTAGGACTTCCATTCAGGTGAGAAAAACAAAATTGTATCTTGTTAAAACCACTCTAATTTCAGGTTTTCTGCCACATGAAATGCACTCTATTTCTAGTTAATACAGAGCCCATTCTATTTTCAAGAACCCTAAAATTTTATTTTTTAATGGTAATTTGCATATTTCTCTACTGATGCACACATATCTCTCTTTAAAGTTCTAAAATTGTCAGTGTTTTTTGTAATATGGGGATCTATATCTTGCAAGAGTGTGTTTCAGATTGGAGATAATGTTTCAGATCAGAGATAATAAAGTACCTAACGCACTGCCTGTGTGACAGATATGTTGCTATAATCATGAAGACAATTACAACAATTGTGATTATCATTAGATCTGAAGTTATCATCATTTAGCATTCTTATTATCCAAGAAAATTATTCTAATGGTCTTTAAAGTGTCTTTGCAAGGGTATCTGGCTAAGTGGAACTTACATATTTGACTTACTGTTAGAGCTTTACAGTTGATGAAAATTCACTGCGAGTTTGAGAACTATTGCTTTACGCTTTAATCAGCAGTCAGGATAGGCACTTTCCTTACTGTTTGTTACAGTCGTCAGAGACTAGGGACATGGCATCTGGCAGGGGTGAACATGTGGTAGGTCCCAACATCGCCTGGGTGACAATCAAAGTAATTAAAAGATTTTCTTATGTTTTCATCAGATTGCTGTCTTCTAATATTCTTTTCTCTCCATAAACATTGACCAGTCTAAAATAGGAGAGAGGTTTATTATTTTTTTAAAGCTGTATATATACTCAGAGTATCAGTTGAAAAGAGGAAACCATCAGAGTAGTTTGCCATCAGAATTGACCCCTTTGGTATTTTTAGCCACGATTTCCTGCACTCGCTCCACCCTGCTGGCTCGCTGGGACCCCCACTTCACCCAACTGTGCCAATTCCAGAAGCACTTTCTCTAGCAAGCAGTCAGCTACACCCTCATTGTCATCTTCCTTGGAAAAATATTTAGGTCCACAGGCCCCAGCATTGGTGTACTCTGAGACTTTTGCTGAGTAGCTCCAGGCACAGCACTGGCATCAAACTAGAATCTATAGAAGCACCCAGTGCAGGTGACCAGGGAGACAGTGCCAGGGCACCTACTACATAAGGCTATCCAGCAATACTAGGAGCTGTAGCAGATCTACCTAATACATAGAAATAAATGCAGAAAACTTTCCTAACCTGGCAAAGGAAACACACATCCAAGCCCAGGAAGCACAGAGAATCCCAAACAAGATAAACTCAAATAGGCCCACATTAAGACACATTATAATTAAAATGGCTAAGGTAAAGACAAAGAGAGAATACTAAAAACAGCAAGAGAAAAGCAACTAGCAACTTGTAAGGGAGCTCCCATAAGACTGTTAGCTGATTTCTCAACAGAAACTTCGTAGGCCAGAAGCAAATGGCAGAAAACTTTCAATGTGATGAAAAGGAAGGCCTTACAAACAAGATTACTTCACCCAGCAAGACTATATCATTCAAAGTTGAAGGACAGATATAGAGCTTCTCAGATAAGGAAAAGCTAAAGGAGTTCATCACCACCAAACCTGTATTACGAGGAATGTTAGAGGGACTGTTGTAAAACGGAGGTGGGGTGGGAGATGGAAATTATAAACAATAAAATGGCAATAGCTACACACCAACAATTACCTTCAATTTAAATAGATTAAAAACTCCAATCAAAACACATGGAGGATATTGCACTGAGTGGAGTGTCAAACAGAGGAAGACAGATGCAAGTTGACTTTGCTTATAGGTGAAATCCAAAGAAGGAAACAAACAAGTGGAACGGGAACAAGATTCACAGACACAGAAAACCTTTGGGGGTTCCCTGGTGGTGTAGTGGCTAAGGCTTCTGCGCTCTCCCGGGGAACTACCCTCCTCCAAAAAAAAAAAAAAGCAAAAAGAAAGAAAACATTTGGTTTGTTGCCAGATGGGAGGAGGGGTGAGGAAGAAGGTGAAATGAGGGGAAAGGATGGGGAAGTTCAGTTTGGTGGTTACAAGTAATAGTTATGGGGATATAGGGTATAACATGGAATATAGTCAATAATGTTGCAATAACTATGGGTGGTGTCAGATGGGTACTAGATTTGTTGGGGTGATGGGAAGAGGGTGGAGGGTGGGTGAAACAGGGAAAAAATCAAGAAGTACAAATTCATAGTCACAAAATAGACACAGTGATGTAAAGTGCAGCATACAGCATATAGTCAGTAACATTGCAATAACTATATACGGTGTCATATGAGAACCAGATGTATCAGAATAAGAATTTTATGTTATAAAAATGTCTCACCACTATGCTGTACACCTGAAACCTATAAAATATTGTATGTCAAATGTAATAGAAAATTAAAAATAAATGAGAAAATAAAATAAAACACATAAATACCAAATATTGCTTTCCCTATGTTAATACTATGAGCTAGGATTTAAAATGAAGCATTGTATATGCCCAGTTGCTGATGTCAAATAGGTTTTGAAATGGTTCAACTTTGATACTAGAAAATGGAATTTAAAAATTGAACACAAACACTTTTATTTGAAAATATCAAGAATGGTAGTCTTTAACTTGCTTGTAAATACATTCTTTGCCTTCTTTAGAGGAAACTCGCATAGAAAGTACACTAACAACATTGTTTAAAACAGAAAATCCACATTAACACCCTCACAGGTCAAGAAGGTAGGACGTTGTCAGCACCCATCTCCTGTCACTTCCCAATCTCTACCCTTCTCTGCTGCAGAAAGGTAACCGCCATTCTGATCTATGGTAAATATCTCCTTACTTTTCTTCTCATATGGCTCCTGAGTGTCAATGGCCACTTCAAACATGGTTGTGTATGTCTTATACAGAACATCCAACAGCAGTTAGTGGGACAATTGAGGAGGTTGACTTGGAACTATGAAGATGATAATAGAGGCGTAGCTAACAGGAGTATTGTTTACTTTATACAAAGATGGAGGTCCAGGAGACTGAGAACAGCTCTATTACCTACCAATAAAAAGTCACAATTCCTTACCCAGTTTCTGTGACTGAGCTAGTTCTCAGACCCCAAATCCATTCACTGACTGAAGGAAAACTTGGGTCCTCATGAGGCAGGACACAGTAACACCAGGACAAGTGTATACAGTGATGATTCTCTGAGTTCTTTCTCAAAGCAACATATATTAAATTTACTTAGGTTATTATCCACTGGAAAAAGGGCCATGCTCAAATATGTTGAGTAAGTACTTTTGGACACAGGTTTGACGTGGCCATTGATACTCAGGGACTTAAAGCTTTGTCATGGCACATTGATTAGGGTAGAGGTTTACGTGGAGGCAGGTAATAAATGATGACCTGATCCAGACCCAGCTCATAGTGGGTCAGCTGGGTCAACAGACTGAACTGTATCAGTTCAGTGATCACTTTCTGAGTATATAATTGACAGGCACATCACACAGTACTTGGCAAAACCATACATAACACTGGTTCCTAGGCCTATTGGGTAAGAGCAATCATAAGTAGGTATTCCCTCCTATGAAACTTCTAATATTCTCCTATGCCAAAATAATGAATAAAAACAATACTTATCCCAGAGAGAATGACAGAGATTAGTATGATATTTAAAGATCTAAAGTATGCAAGGGTAATATTCCCATCATATATCCATTTAATGTACTAGTCTGATACACCCCTGCATGCACACACACACACACACACACACACACACACACACACACACACAGAGAGACAGGTACCGAATAATATAATAGATTACTTCAACGTTGACCAATTAATAGCCTCCTTACAACTGAGGTGTTTGTTATATGTGCTATATAAGCCAGAAAAGATTAACTTAATCTCTGGTATACAAGCAATGAATTGAAAATGCATTATTATTTTTTTAATGTCTGTGGGGAATGGGGACCAGAAATAATTCATGGTCACATGGAATAGATATGCAAGGGCTGTCCAGAAAGTATCCAACCATGTAATATGAAAAATAGAGGCATTTATGGCCAGATTTTTTTCTGGACACCTTCATATATATTACCTTGCACAAGTGCTATGTTAATTCCCTTAAATGCAGGCATATTATGGTCCAAAGTGTTCTGAACCATGTGAATATTGCATGTGACATTTGCTCCACCATTATTAATGACCTCAGTTAATCAGATCAAAGGAGTACATTGGAAGCTATGATATAGTACATGAAGTTTTGCCACTTTGAACACATGAGCCAGTAGACTCTGATATAAGAGGTACCTATAATAATAAGATGCTGTGTAGTCTATTGCAAGCCCCAGTAGGAGAACTATAACACATACCTGTGGGGTTCTGGAGAAAGCAGAGAAGTATACACCAATTGAAAAACAGCCCCTTGTATAAATCACAGCCTTGGTAGAGACAGAGTGCCTGAATAGGGGCCATCGAGCAACCATGCAACTTATCTTGAGCTGAATTTTGTCAGACTTATTGAGACATAAAATCGGGTAGAACCAGCAGCAATCCATCATAAGATGAAAGTGGTTCATTTTGAATCAGAAAGAAGCAGGGCAGAAAGTACACATAAGTTACATGACCTAGTAATCTAGACTATCATGCCATATACCACTGTTACACCAAAACCTCCCTCTAGGTTTACATTCATGGCTGCTAACAAGAGAGATAGGATGTGTGTAGTAGGCAGAGTAATGAACCCTGAAGATATTCTGTTATGTGGTATAGTAGGTGACAGAGTGCCCTCTAAAAAATTAATGCCCAATCGCTTCTCGGCCTTTTGGCTAAGATCAAGTGTAAAAAATTAATGCCCACCCAAAACCTCAGAATGTGACCTTATATGGAAATAAAATTTTTGTATATATAATTAAGGTAAGAATTTAAATGAGATAATATTGGCTTAGGGTGGGATCTAAATCCAGTCAAAGTATGAGGTAGTAAATGGCAACACAGTGATACAGAGAAAGTAATAAAAGATGGAAGTAGAGAGTGAATTGATGAGTCTACAGACCAAAGAACACCAGGGATTGCCAGCAACCACCAGGAACTAGAAGAGAAACATAAAATAATCTTCCCCTCAAAGCTTCCAGAAAGACTCAACCCTAGACATCTTAATTTCTGACTTTTGGCCTTAAATGTGAGAAGATAAAAAATCTAGCCATAAATGCCTCTATTTTTCATATTGCATGGCTAGATACTTTCTGGACAGTCCTTGTATAGCAAAGAGGAATGAAGGTTGTAGATGGAATTAAGGTTGCTATTCCTCTGATCTTGAAATAGGGAGATTATCCTGAATTTTTCAGAAGAGCTCAATATCATAATAAGGATCCTTAAGTATAGGAGAGGGTTTCAGAAAAGAGAACCAGAGAGATGGCTGCATGAGAGGGAATCTGCCAGACTGTGATGGCTTTGAACATGGAGAAAGGTGATCATGAGCCAAGGAATTCCTGTGGCTTCTAGAAGCTGGAAAAGGTAAACAAACAAACAAAGTAGAATCTTCTCTAATACTTTGAGAAGAAAACCGATCCTGCCACCAACACCTTGTTTTAGTCTAGTGATTTTCCTCATTGGTCCATGTAGAATAACTATACACTTAAATACCCTTCCATATTTTGCTTTTGTTGGTCCTTTTGCCTGGAGTCTTATAGTCTCCCTGTTCAAATTTTATCCTTTCTTCAAACATAATTCAAGTTCATCCTTCTCCAATAAAAGCCTTTCCTGATTTCTTTAGTCCTTACCAAATGTCCCCTTCTCAAATTTTCTGTGATATTAACAATCTGTATTGCATAGTCTAATACATAAATATATTTTTGTATTATATAATATTGATTAATATCTGCTAAGATGGCTTTCTCAAGCCGGTTTCAAGCTATATCTCTCAGAGTTCCATCCAAAAACAGACAGCACACACAAAGTCAGGTATTTGAATAGGGTTTACTTAGGGACTATTTACAAAGAAGTGTGTGTAGGTAAGACATAAAGGATCATGGAATAACCTGGAGATAATATCAGCAAGTTAATACCATCCCTAAGCCAGAAGTCATAAGAGGGATAGGATGTCTTCAGGAGCGGATAGCAGAACCCAGGAGGAGAGACAGTAACCTTTTTCAGTTGCCATGGAAAAAGCAGTGACCATTGGTTGAGAGAGGCAGTCAATCTGTCAAGGGCCCTTACAAGAAAATAAATATCTTGGTCTCACTCTGGTTAGTGTTCTCACTGTAGAACTCAGTCAGAATCATAAGGACAGGGAGTGCTGTTAATGAAGTTCATGTGGTTCAACCTACAGACAAATAACAGAATGGAAAATACCGGAGAATGGATTCATGGAGGCAAGCAGAAGAAGGACTTTAGTATCATTGAAAGTATTCATAGGTCCTGCAGGGATAAATACACATTTTATAAGTACTAGTTAATTTTTTTTCACTTAATACAAGAAGTGGAAGCTATGTGATTTTATTACTTAAATAAATATTTATTAAATACTTATGTGATAGACACTCTTATTCAAGTCTTGAGGATATAATGGTAAACACAAAAGAAAACAAAACTGCTTCATGGAAATTTTCGATGTCTTGTGCCAAATATATATGACAAAATTATAAAATACTTTGTTATATTCCAAAGATGCACTCAAATAGATTTCAAATCTCATAACCAAAACCTTTGTCTAAATAGTGTATTGATTTACAAAAGGTCTCTCATGAGACAGAGTGTACATAGATCTCTTTAAAAGAAGCAAGTTATATATGGGAATTTAAAAATTTTACTGTTAAAAAGTTATAGTTAATTATTTGTTGTAAAGTTTTCATTAATTGTTTGTATAGGTCCCCATTGTGCTTGCTTTGTCCTAGATGAACATGTACTGACTTGATCTGTAGAGTAGAGCCCTTAACCCTGAGGCTCAAGGGAATGGGAGAGTACTCTGATACAAATAAATTCCACAGATGCAGTGTTCCAGCTTTCAACTGAACTTGAGCCAAACCCCACCCTACCTTAGCCACATACATTACCATTTTGATGAAGATCTTTTTGCTGGGGAAATTAGGTATTAAATGCCTCAATTTTAATGTTCAACATAGACCAATGGCTCCCAAAGGAGTTATAAAGTTTTTCAAGTGTTAATATGAAAGTTGCATTAATTTAGTTACCATTTAAAAGCACTAATTTTGGTGTTCTTATGAATATCTGTTATCTCCTTTTATCAAGAGTCTGATTAACTCTTCATTTCCCTGTAAATTTCCTCAAACCCTCTTTATCAAATTATTCAAGGACAGTAAGTAAATATTTATTCAACAAAATGTCCAATATTCACAACAAAAAGAGACTTAGAGACAGATTAAAATTTCATGGACAGGCTTTTAGGCACAGGCCATTCATTAGCAATTATTTTCGGACAGTCATTCTAAATATTATTATTGTTCACCAAGTACACAAAAGGCACTGCTAGATACTGGGGTAGGGGGGAGGTGGGAAAGATATATAAGGAATAGAAAATGTCCTTACGGAATTTCTAACCCAGTTCCAGAAAAACACATGAAGGGGAAGAACTGTAACTCAAGGCAAAATGTCCTTACGACTTATGTACACAATGGAATTTAAGAAGATATCACCTGTACATAAACAAAAAACACTTCAGAAAAAATAACAAACATCTGAACTGATCCCTGCAGAATGAAATTTTGTTTGTTTTTGTTTGTCTAAGATAGGAGAAAGTAAATTTTCAGGAAGAGAAAATGATGCAACAGAAAAGCAGATATTAGAAATTCTGGGGGCCTTTGGTCCCCAGGTTTTTGTTTGGACAAATAAATCTGGTTTTGCTCATTGGGAAGAGACTGTGAGAAAAATTTCCAAAACCACTTTCTTCTCACTGCCTCTGGAGATATTTATATTATTTGAAGCCAGAGTAATTATATGTGGTAGCTTCTTCATAAAAGTAGATAATAGGTTACACGATCAATGGTTTGAAACAATTTAATGTAATTGATAAAGCATCTGATGAAATATGAAATGTTAGCTAATCAATTATAAAAACCTTTCTCCTCTCTCCTCATTAAAAATTCTATCAATCCTTTAAAGACTTACTTTCCCATCCTCAGACCAGAATTTCTCTCCCTTTATTTTGTGTTTTTATGGCTACTTGTATATATTTCTTTGACAAATAACATATACATTAATTTTAGAATTTATATCTAATTAATCAGATTTGCATTAAAATATTGAATTATCTATTAAACATTAAAATTACATATTAGGTCACACTTGCTTATTTCCCCATTGTCCAATAGTACAAAGCTAACTTTGATCACAGGAATTACATTAAACTAAATAATTGGTGCATTTGTTTCTCCTTTTATTTATAAGTACATGTGTAAACTGTAAAAATATTAAGATATGTATTTACATGTAACATATATATTAACACCGTTGTTTTAGTTTTAATGTAGTCTTTCTCACACACTTGGGAAAATATAAGTAATAAATTACTTTAAATTTTACTTATGCAAAGGCTGCCTGGAACAAAAGTTGGCCATTGTCAATATGGATAAGAATGGTTTTGCAGCTGGATACTTTCTGGACAGTCCTCATATTTTGAAATACATTGATGTCTGTCAAATGTCCTAAGTACCAGAATGTCTCCCATGAATAACTTCTGTACATTTAGGAACTACTTTTTCTCAAGAAATGTAGTTAAGAGGTAATTGAGAGTTATGACTACTAAATACACTATAAAAACAAAAGAGGTATAAGCATAGAAAAGTATTTGTTAGAATACATAATTTTGTAAAAATTACAACAAAGTAACTCATTCCCTCTGAACAACTCACTATCAGGTTTATAAACAAGTTTTATAACTTCAATTGAATTTTTACTCACTGCAAAAGTAATGGCTTTTAAAGCTACACAGGTTAACAACCAAATGCATTTATGTACAATTAAAAATGGTCAAAGCACTGTATCGGCAGATATATTGTATTTTCCATGTCCCAAGTTACAATTTTCTGATTAGCAAATCTTGGACTATCTACAATCATGTTCAGTTTGTAGCATGACTGACAAAATAGCAAAAATACTGGTTATATCAGTTGAATCATCATGTGGTTGACCCTTGGATGATTAACTTTTGACAGTGAGTTTTGGTGAGAATGGTAGAAAATCATTATGCTACTTTATTATAACAAAGAGAAAAAAAGAAACTCAAACTGTTTAGAAATCAGAATCTAGGTAAGGATAATTGCGTGTGGGTGTGTTTTGGCGTCTGTTAATGTGACTTGAGCTTTAGGGTAACAAGATTTGTGGGGCATTTGAAAGAATTTCTTTCAAATAACTTCCTGTTAAATCTCTTAAATTTTACTCTTAGCAATTACGGTTTTTATTTAAATATTGGAAATGTAAGTGTTTCTGAAATGTGTTGGGTCACTAAACATCTTATAACAATGAGTTAGTCAGAATCATTTATTTTGGGAATTACATGAGGAAGAATGTAGAATGAAGGTGTTATATAACCTGAGCATGTAGATGTATTCTTGGGGACTTTGCATTTGACAGAAAGAAATACAACTGAGAGAAATTTAAAACTTCAAACACTACTTGTTAAGGAATCTTTCTAGACATATCTTATATGAGAGTGGCCATGATGATTAGTT
This sequence comes from Lyroderma lyra, assembly GCA_004026885.1. Classification (NCBI taxonomy): domain Eukaryota; kingdom Metazoa; phylum Chordata; class Mammalia; order Chiroptera; family Megadermatidae; genus Lyroderma; species Lyroderma lyra. The sequence continues at coordinate 87,009 of PVJL010003820.1, read as the reverse complement.
CTGCTCAAGGATAGTTTTTGAGATGGATTTCTGAGACTGTGAAGGCTTTTTAAGTTAAAAAATAGTGGTGTGGGGGGAGGAGGGCAGATTCAGCTAGTTTACCATTTCCTGCCCTTTTTGCCACTGTTTTCTTTTCACCATAACTCATTCTTCCTGGAATACTGATTAGAAGCTATTATGCAACTATGAAGGAAAAAAATGAGAAAAATAGTAAAGCATAAGGTGGGATAATTCTGTGCCTCTGATGCCATATGCTTGAGCTCTTCTGTCCAGGACACCCTAACAAGGACTTTTTATTACATAACACTAATAGTCTTCTATCTGAGCCAAGCACATTGGTATAGAGTTTTTTATTGTTGTCAGTCAGTGCAATTCTAACAAATACACTTTCAGTCACACCATACATATAACTGCCTTCATCACTTAACTAATTTTGTTGCAGTGCCAAACTGAGTGAGATAATCTGAACCTCTCCAGGAGAATGCCAATATCACATTGCTTAATGCTGACACCAATGTTATAAAGTGTTTGTAAAGGTGAAGGGTTCTACAACTATCGGAATGATTATTATGAAAACTTACTCAACATAAAAGGTGGTTTCTTTCATGGACTATTCAAACGACCATTTACAGAAAAGAATTCCCATCTGTGTAATGTCTTTTTTTTCTCCTAGTTTTGTTTTTAGCATATTTCATAATGTAGCGTCTGCCAGGATAATGTAGAAGAAACCCTATTTTGGCCCATATTTGTGCATTGTAAAATATCATAAAACAAAAGTAAAAAGAATTGGAAGAGAAATTACTTGAGCTTAATTAATTCTTTAGATTATGGTTGACAGCAGAATGAGAAATGTCAGTGGAAAATGACCTGCCAGGGAAAATGATCCACTATTATTTGCTGCTACATGACATTATGCTATGAAATAATAATTCAAATAAAAATAGTAAGAAATTAAATCTTTAAAATATAGTAGGAAGAATATATGTAGTAGATGAGAATTATTTCCAATGCTTAATTCTATTCAGGGCTAACAATGTTAATGACTAAGTCAATGGAACCACAGTTTTGCTATTTAGATTAACTCCCTGTATAAAATACATTAACAGTATTTAGCAGAAGACTCTAATGCAGAAGGCTTGAAATAAAATATTGTGTGATACAGTTATATAATTATATTTTGTCCAAAAAGAGACAAAATATTCAGTCAGGACAAATTAGAGGATGAGAAATGGAAATTTGTCTGAAAAGATTAAATATGACCACGTTGGGTAATAAAAGCATCTCAAAGAATTTCAAGATCCAAAGTGCTGTAAAACATTACTAAATGTGCATAAATGTGCAGTATGGCTTAGATATGCAGTGTTGGTTAAAAAGAAACATTCAAATCAGTTATCAAATTTAGAAATTTAACAGATTTGGAAGGAGTCTGTTTTAGCAGTTAGTGAGGGCATGAGATTCATGTATTAGTTACAAGGCTGGAAAATGAACTGAGCTGAACTCATTTTGTGACCTAAAGCAAATCTTTTCTTGATCTCGATTTCCTTAGCTGTAAAACAGCTGGGAGAGACGACAGTCCTGTTTCCTTACCTGCCTCTCTCCTTGGGCAAGAAGCTCTAATTCAATGCACAAAAGGTTGAAGGGGAGAGGGCCCTAAAACAAACATTACTGCACATGCAATTGTATGTATAAGCCCTAGATTTTACTGTTACTTTAACTACCACTTACCTATAGTAATCTTTGATTTATAGTCAAGTACAGCTATTTAGATGCAAATATATATTTTTGTTTATCAGTTTCAAGGTGGAATTGATTTTATATTGCCAGTAAGTATTTTACTTATGCACATGCTTATTCTTCCTTATAATGTCATTAAAACAGATGTCGGTTTGTAGTAAATTATTTCTAGACACTTTTATAGTACCAAGCATATGATGCAATTGTATATCAACCTGAATGAAACATGTTTATGTTTATTTAGAAATGGAATCTTACTGATATTTGGAAATAAGATGCTTCTTTCCTGTCATGTGGGGTGAGACTGTTGGTGTGAATTTTTGGTGCTGCTGTTTTAAATGGTTATTGAATTTTATAGAATGGCCATCTTTCAAAAAAGTTATAATAAGCTAGTGGTTAGCTTGATTTCTTCCCTCCTTTCTTCCTTCTTTCCTTTCTTTCCCTCTTTCCTTCTATTGTTTCTTTTCTTTCCACCCTTCCTTCTTTCCTTTTACCCATCATATATTTTTCCTTCCTCCTTCTTTCTCTCTCCTTGTATTGATTACTACCTCTCTTCTTCCATCCTTTACTTCTCTTTCTTCCTTCCTATACACTTTTCCTCTTTTCTCTTTCCTATCCCCATTCCCTATCTTTCCTTTTTATCTGTTCTGACTAAATTTCAACCATCCATTCTGTTTGCCTCTTTTCTTTTCCTATCATGCATTCTACCTCCCTTCTATGCATTCATTTGTACATTTATCCTTTCTTTTTTTCCTTTCTTTTTTCTTATAACAAACATTTATTGGATACTTATGTGACAGATGGCATGCCCAATATTAGGAATCCTGAATAAATAGCACATGATCTCCAAGGAATTGAATGTGTATCTATAAGGAGGACACATAAATTTCAAACTTAATAAAATTATATAAAGAAATATGAAAAAAAGGATTTGGGTTAGAAAAAGGAGGTATGTGTACACTATTTCATTTCTATTCCCCATCTCTACTTTCAGAGATCACTTGTAGATACCTAGTGTAGCCAACAGGCAACCCCCTGCCATACACACTATGACACACTGTTACATGTTATTACAACTATTAAGGATTGGTCTCTGTCTGAAGAGCTTTTCCTTCTTTTATTAGCCCATCATATTGTCACAAGAAAGTTTATTCTGAAAAAGACCTTGGATTAGTTAAGCACCAAAAATCACCTACCTGAGGTTCTCAAATACTGCACATTCCCAAAACAGTCTGTTTTCAGGATAGAGCCTTGGTTCAATTTCTGTACATTGACCTTTGAGTCCTTGGAATATTCTGCCTCATAAGAGACTTTTTCTTTGCCTGAGGACTTGGGCCATGCTATATCAGTTTGCTAATTGCAGGATGGGGGCTGGGGGAAGTGACATGAAGTAGCTGAGGTCAGTCACACAGCACTGAATCCCTATATGACTAATCTTTAATAAAAATCTTGGATGATATGAAGTTTCAGATGGACTGGCCTGGTGGAAGACATTTTACATGCAGTTACATGATTCTGATAAAATTAATCTTATCCCCGTGCTACTCCACTGTGGTCAGGGACATCTGGAAGTTTGCACCTGATTCTCCTGGACTTCACCCATGTGCTTCTTTTCTTGGCTGACTTTAATCTGTATCCTTTCACTGTAATAAACTATGACCAATAAATATAACAACTTTATGACTCCTGTGAGTCCTTCTAATGAATCACGTAGCCACAGGGAATTCTTAGGGACCCCTACTACACCAAGAGATAACCGCCCCCTTTATTGTATTCTCTATAGACCATACATTGTACTATAGTACTCAATATGATACCATTGGGAGGAACTGGGTGAAGGTGTATAACAACCACATGTGAATTTGCGTGTACAGTGATCTCGGAGTAAAACACTTTTAAATAACTCTTTAAATTTTACCCTTAATATGGGTACATTTTATTTTATTATACCTCAAAAAATAAAATTTCTGAATTCTGACATAGAGATTCTAATAACTAGGAGAATATGATACTGCCAACAGTAGGAGACTGAGATTTAACAAATTTCTATATAATTTTATTACAAAATCTTGGTCTTTACCTTTCATATAGTAACCAGAAACATTTATGTATTCCCTTGTTGGTTTTATTATTATACTAAGTCAACTTTTTATGCTTTATCATTCAGATTTAATGTTTTCCCAAAAGATTTCTCAACTCTTGCCACAAACAGGCTTTTGTAGGGCAGCCCCATTGTTTTGCAAGTACTCAAAAACATTGTAAAACCAGTTAGACACAAACTAAAATCCATTCTTCAAAATGAAAAATTTAAAACCTTATTAAATCAACTCAAAAATGTATTAAGTGCTTATTTAATACTAATGTCAAACCAGGAATTCAGAAGTTATCAAATTATTATAAAACAAGATTCCTACCTTCATGGGTATTAGAGTGGCTCTGCTACTTGATAGCTATGTGATCTTGGTTAAGTTTCTCTAACCTCTTTGAACTTCTGTTTTCTCAATTGTAAAAGTGAGTATAAGAGTAATTATCTCACATGTTACAAGAATTAGATGAGTTTCAGTGTATTAAATAACAATGTAAAGGAAGTGCCCTGGTGGGTGGCAAAGATTAAATCATCCTTGGGCTTCAGAAGAAGAAAGTAAAACAATGATTAGAGTGGTGAAGGGCCTATAAAGATGGTGAGGGTGTTAGGTCAAGATGGCAAAGTAAGTAAATAAAGTGCTTACCTCCTTTCATGACTGCATAAAAATTACAACTAAACAGCAGAACAACCATTAATGAGAATCACCTGAAATATAGATGAATCGAAGCCCTGCAATTAAGGACATACAGAAGAAGCCAACTCAAGACTAGTAGGAGGTGCAGAGACACAAAACAGGCTGCTCCCATACCTGTGTGTGATCATTAAAAATTGGGAGGAATATCTCAGCTGCAGAGATACCCCCTAAAAGGAGTGTGGGGGTTCCAACCCCAGACCAGGCTTCCCAACCCAAAGTTTCAGTGCCAGGGAAGAGAAGTCCCCATAACTTCTCATTGTAAAAACTAGCAGAGATTATGGCTGAGTTCAATTAGGGTGGCTGCAGTTTCAGGCACTCTTTTACAGGATCCATGCACAGACTTACTCATTGACAGACTGACTTGCTCTGAGCTCCAGCACTGGAGAAGCTGCTTGAAAGGCTCCAGAGGTATATGGGGAGAAACTGAGAGTTGTCTGGTTTTAGGGCAAGGGCTGGAGGGACAACTCTCTCCTATATGGAGGAGCTGGTAAAATCCATGATTTCTTTGTTGAGCCTTCTCCCCTCCCACTGTACAGATGCAGGCAGCCACCACATCTGAGTCTCCCTCAACCTAGCTAACATAACACTGTTCATTGACCCCATCCTTCTTAGGCTCGTGCTATAGACTTTCTTAAAATCTCTGAAAGGTTCACAAAAACCCAAACAAACTGAGATTTAACATCCCATACCACTGGCTGAGCAGATTACACTGGCACTAGCAACAACTGGTCTTAGTTCATGGCTTGGCCTCTTGAGGCACTTCCAAGTACAGCATGAACAGTGGCCATCTGTGGATTGCTTTGTGGCTCATGGTAGGGCACAGGCTGTGGCTGAACTTGGCCTACAATGGGACTGCCCAGGAAACCCTGGGGATGATATCCTCAGTGTCTATCTTTGGACCAAAGAGTTGCATTTACCTAGTCATCCCCAAAGTGACACACCCAAAGGGCAGACTGAACAGGCACCAGGGTCCTTCTTAAGTGAATCCTGATCTGTAGGGTCAGCCTGTGCATCATAACTCCTCCAGTGAAGTCATGGCCAGTCCTCATAACCAATAAGCCCAAGGGTTAATTCCACCCAATGACGTGCAAACAGCAAGCAAGTCTCAACTACAACAGTAAGGCTCACCTAAGCCACACGGGAACACGACTGAGAGGTATAACAGCCCTACCTAATACATAGAAGCGAACACAGGGAGAAAACCAAAATGGGGAGATAAAGAAACATGTCCCAAATTAAAGAACAAGACACAACTCCAGGAAAAAAAAAAAACAAACACTAAATAAAATGTAGACAAGCAATCTACCAAAAGCAGAGTTCAAAACACTGGTTATAAGGATGCTCAATAATCTCAGGGAGAACTTCAACAAACATAAAAATGGAGAGAGAAAACGTAAAAAGAACTAGTCAAAAATAAAGAATACAATAACTGAAATGAAGAATACATTAGAGGGAATCAAGAGTAGATTAGATGAATCAGAAGAGCGAATTAACAATTTTTAAGAGGAGGTAGCAGAAAAAAAAACCCAATAAGAAGAGCAAAAAGAAAAAAAATCCAAGAACTGAGGACAGTTTAAGGGGCCTCTGGGACAACATCAAGCATACCAACATCCACTTTACAGGGGGTACCAGAAGGAGAAGAAAGAGATAAATGAATTGAAAACCTGAGTATTTGAAGAAAAAAATAACAGAAAACTTCCTTAATCTGATGAAACAAATGCATACTCAAGCCCAGGAAGAACACAGAATCCTAAACAAAATGAACCCAAAGAGGCCCACACCAAGACACATCGTAATTAAAATGCCAAAAGTTAAAGACAAAGAAGTAATCTTAAAAACAGCAAGAGAAAAGCAGTGAGTTACCTACAAGGGATCTTTCATAAGACTACCAGCTGATTTCTCAACAGAAACTTTGCTGGCCAGAAGGGACTGGCACAAATTGAAATTTATGAAAAGTAAGGACCTACAAACTAAGATTACTCCTCATCAAAGCTATCACTTAAAACTGAAGGACATGAGTGAAGTCATATGGTTCTTAGGTTTTTTTTTTCTGTCTGGCTTATTTTGCTTAGCATGACAATCTCTGGGTCCATCCATTTTGTCACAAATGACAGTATTTCATCTTTTCTTATAGCTGAGTAATATTCCATTGTGTATATGTACCTCAGCTTCTTTATCCAGTCATCCGTTGAAGGGCACTTTGCAGAATATAAAACTGAAAGCAACAAAGAAAAAACAAACAAACAAAAAAATCCTCATGGATAAAATCAATAGTTTAAGGGTTATTTGGGGGTAAGCGGGGAGGAAGTGGGAGAAGAGGGAAGGGAGGGAAGAGGAGAAAGGGGGAGCCAAATATATGATGATAGAAAGAGAACTCACACTGAGTGATGAATATATAATGCAACAAATAGATGATGCACTATAGAATTGTATACCTGGAACCTACATAACTCTTGATAACAAATGTCATCCCAATAATAGAAAAAAACAAAACTAAACTAAAACTGAAGGACAGATAAAGAGCTTCTCAGACAAGAAGCTAACAAAGTTCATCACCTTTAAACCAGTATTGCAAGAAACGTTAAAGGCACTTATTTAAAATGCAAAAAATAAAAAAGATAAAAATGATAAATTAATAAAATGGCAATAACTATATATTTATCAACATTTACTTTCAATGTAAATGGATTAAATGCTTTAATCAAAAGACAGGATGGCTAAAATTCAAGATGGTGGAGTAGAAAAGCATTAACTGCTTCATTTTGTGAACACATTAAAATTACAACTAAATTATAGAAAAATCAACCTGGAGAGTAATCTGAAGTCTAGCTAAACAGAAGTTTTATAATTGAGGATATAAAAAAGAAGCCACTTCAAGACTAGTAGGGGGAGCTAAGACATGAAATGGGTTAGCCCCAAAACTCCATGTGGAGTTTGAGAATCAGGAGGAATATCTCAGCCATGGAGATTCCGCCTAGAGGAATAAGGGACCCCATCCCCACATCAGGTTCCCCAGCCCAGAGTATTGGTGCTGGGAAAAGGAACCCTACAACATCTAGCTGTGAATAACAATGGGGATTCTGACCATCTGAGTGGGACAGAAGGCTGCAGGAAACCCAGATGGCCTCTTAAATGGTCCATGCACAGACTTAGTCACTCACAGACACTCACCCTGACTCTGGCAGAAGGATGGTGACTCGAGGGGCATATGGGGGGCAGACTAAAGTGTGTGGCTTAGAGGCCAGGACTGGAGGACAGTCCTGAAGTTTTCTGAGTAGGATCCTCCTCCTGTGCAACACGACCACATCTGAATCTGATTGGTCTGGTGAGCTCTGATCGCTCCACCCCGCTGACTCTCTGAGACCTCACCCTACCCAACTCCCCCAGCACCATAGTCATATTCTCTGTGAGCAGAAGCCAGCCCTGCCCACATTGCAATCTTACTTGGAAAACTATTGGAGTCCACAGGCCTCAGGTGGACAGCAACTGGCCTAGGTATGTGCTAAGACTTTTGCTGAGTAGCTCCAGGCACAGCACTGGCACCAACCAGTCTTCATTAACCTGGTGAACACAACTCTTCCTATTCCAGTGACTGCCTGAGACCCTGCCACAACCAACAGTACCACAGGAGGTTTACCAGTGACTGAATGGGAGCCACTAGGTAGCATGTCCTGGCTTTTTGCAGAGCTACTCCAGACCCCATACTGGTGGCAGCTGTCCTTGGTTCACAGCATGGCCTCTCCCACATGCCTCCAGGAGCAGCACAGGCAACAAACAACCGTGGATTGCTTTGTAGCTCCCACAAGGTAGTCCCAGGCAAGGGTGTCCCTGAGTGGATAAACAGATAAAGAAGAGGTGGTACATATATATTAATAGAATGGAGTATTACTTAGCCATAAAAAGAGTAAAACATTGCCACCTGCAACAATATGGATGGATTGAGTGGATATTGTGTTGCATGTAGTAAGTCAGATAGAGAAAGATAGATGTCATATAATTTCATTTACAAGTAATCTAAAGAAGAAAATAAACAAGGACAAAATGGACACAAACTGATAAATGCAGAAAATATTTTGATGGTTGCCAGATGGGAGGGGGCTAGGGGTGTGTAAAAAAGGGAAAGAGATTATGAAGTACAAATTGGTAATCACAAAATAGTCACAGAGATGTAAAGTAAAGCATAGGGAATATAGTCAATATTATGGTAATAAGCAGGTACAGTGGGTACTAGACTAGTCATGGGGATCATTTCTTAAATTATATAATATCTACCCACTGTGCTGTACTCCTGATTTAATATAAAATAATCTTGAGTGTCAACTGTAATTAAAATTTTTAAAGGGGAGAAAGGTAAAAGAGAATAAGATGTCCAAATTTCCAGGTATAAAACAAATAAGTCTCAGGGATATAAGATACAGCATAGAAAATACTCATATAGTCAATAATATTGTGATAGCATGGTATGGTGTCAGATGGTTCCTTATCACTTCTTTTCATATATAAATGTTGACTAACTATGGTGTATACCGGAAACCAATATAATATTGTATGTTAGCTATATTTTAATACAAATCTTTTTTACAAAGGGAAAAAAAGATGGTGAGATTTGAGTAAACTGGAGAAATTAGGTGGAGGTAGAGTAAATACAAAACACTAATAATAATGATGGATGTTTGGTATTAAGCTAGAAGTGATATGAAGCTATAGAGTTATGGAGGGAGATGAGGATGGATAAATGAATAGTACAATTACAGATAGCTTTGAATAATAAACAGAACTTGAAATTTTAACTAAGAGTAATATAATAGAAAACTATTAAATGTTTCTAATATGGGCACAATAAAAAGTTGATGTTTCAAAGAATATGAATGTGTTATTAATCAGTAGGAAAGTTTATAATGACAATAGAATGAAACCAAAGAAATAATTTAGAAGACCATTTTGATAATCCAGAAATGAAGTGATAAAATTCTGAAATCTTAAAGTTTGGATTCAAGAAATAGAATGAAGGAAATTAAACAAATATACAATTTTGTTTTAATAATTTAACCTAATATATCATCAGATGGTAATAATAAGTTATGTGTGCTTGCTTCTTTAATAAAAATAATGTTGATTTAATGGGTAGTTAATAGCCCATAACTATTAAACATATTGTTATTTTCTTTCACTGGGAATTTTGTGTTTTCTTCCCAAGAAATGAAAGAATACTCATCATTAGTGACAATATACCAAATATACACTATGAATTTTTTACTAAATTTGTTACACAATGATCTTCAAATTCCTCATTCATTGAATAAATAATTGGTTCTGTATGCTTCATACTGTATTAAGCTTGGAAAACATAACATTTTACTAAGAATATTTTATGAATTGTAAAGCTTGAAATTATCCTATTTTCATTTTCATTTCTGCAACTGGGAAAATATAATGACCACAATTGTAACATAAAACATTTCCATCATCCCAGAAACTTCTCTCTGGCTTCCCTACAGTTAATCTTTTTCTTCACTCTTTACCCTTTGGCAACCACTCATCTATTTTTATTAGTAAAAGTTTTGCCTGTTTAAAAGGAATTTTATTTAAATGGAATCCAATAGTTTAAGTTCTTTTGTGATTGTATTCTTTCATTTAGCATAAACATGAATGTATCTTATGGTATGTGAATTATATCTCATCAAAATTATTATTACCAAATTTTAAACAAACAAAAATTGATAGAAGGAAAAGGAGAAATAAACAAGTCTAGATTATAGTTTGAAATTTTCACATGTAAAGTGTTTAATTTAGTGCACTTTTTCAGTACATTTACAGAGCTAAGTATCACCAGAATCTAATTTTAGAACATCACTCCAAAAATAACCACTAATCTATTTCATGACTCTAGAGATTTGCCTATTCTGACCATGTCACATAAGTGGAATCATAGCGCATGTGGCTTCATGTATCTGGCTTCTTGCACTTACCACAATGATTTCAATGTTCAACATGTCATAGCATATACCAGTCATGGCCTAATACTATCCATTGTTTAAACATATCACTTTTATTAGTCATTGATTTTATATATTAAAACTCATATATAAAACTTAGGTAAGTGCATATGTACTTAAGATACTACACTCTCTTGATGAATTAATGTCTCCATCAGTATGAAATGTTGCTAACTATCTCTGGTAATAGTTCTTGTTCTGAAATTCACTCTGATATTAATATGGTAACTTTGAGCTATTTAACATAGAGTCTGCATGCTACATCTTTTCCATTATTTGACTTTAAATCTTTTTCCATCTTTATTTTTAAAGTGAATTTTTTGTAGACAATGGTCAGTCTTCATTTCAAATTGACAAATTCTTTCTTTGAAATGGAATGTTTTAATTAGTTACATTTAATATAATTATTGGTATAATTGGGTTAAATCTATTTTTTTTAAAATCCCATCTATTCTTGGTTTCTTTTCTCCTCTTCTTTTGCATTTGTTTGGAATATTTGTTATGATTCTATTTTATCTCTTCTCTTGGTCAACTAGCTATACATCTTCTTTTTTTTAATGGTTGCTCTAAGATATACAATATATATATATATATATCTGGTCTTGAGTAGTTTTCTCATACAATTGTGCAAAACAGTAACTCAGACAAAGACTTGAGTCAACCCCTATGAACCTATCTAGAACTCTTTTTCTGTGCAACTCCCTTTTCTCCATGATTCTGCTTCATAAAGTCAAGCTATCTTAATTTCTCTGAACGCCAAACTTTGTTCCCTCAGTTCAGGGAAGTGAGTTCTGTTTGGTTCCCCACTCCATGCACTGTGGTCTGGAAGTTCTCCTTAGCTGATAGGGCAGGGCAATCATAGAGCTCACCTTATCTTTGTCCTTTCAGGAAACAGCCTTCTACACTTTTTCTTGTAAGATGTTTGAAAATTGTTTTTTTAAATTTTGCACAATTATATATTGTTAAAAGTGAGGAGTTAAGTTTTGATCCCATTTCTCCACTATAAACAAATATGTGATCCCAAATTATTGCTTCCAAATTACATTTAGGAAAAAGCTGTTTGTTTCCTAGTGTACAGATTTGCTTAACTATTAGAGATTTTCTATCATTAAATAAATCTGTCTAAAGATATAGAGACAATTTTTAAAATAACTAAAGGGAATTTCTTCCAGAAAGGAAGTAATGTAATTTAGTGTAGGTCTAGGAAAGACTTAGTGCAAAGACTGATCAGTGAGACTTAATGACTACAAAAAATAATTCACCTGGATAATAATAAGAGTGCATATGTCAATTAAGAAACAAATTTATTAGGTGCTGAAGAAATTTCACACACTATCTTTGTCTTCAAAAAAGCCATAATGGGTAACAACTGGCTCATTTTTGGAACTCTGTGCTAAATTACTCACAAATTGAGTGAAGAAATCATCTAAACCAGCCTTACCAATGCACCCCGGTAAACCTTCAGCTTTATGTATTTATGTATTTTTAACATTTTTAATAAACATAGGTTTTATAAATTATAAGGGATCAGTTAGGTCACTAGCTATTTCATATATCAATTATTGATGAATGTATTAACTATATATATGAATAGATACTTTCTGCAGGAATAGGTGGCATGTTAAAGAGAAGTGTCTATGAACATCATATAGTTAACATGTAAGACCTCATTCTTAAAGTAAGATTCACATATAATTAATGAGATAAGCCCAATATTAACCATTAATATGTTAAGACAAAAGTATTCAAGTGAAGTGAATAACAGCCATTTGAATTAAAACTATTAGTAACATATAAAGTATGTTATCAGAAAAGCATATAATTTTCTGAAGGTATATTCAATTTTCTAAGTAGACATATTTATGTTAACATATTAAGGAGTCACTGGTGTTACTCCAAATCACTCAAACTAGTGAGAATAGATATGATTCACCTCCATTCTATACCCTACATCTCATACTCCAAACACACACACACACACACACACACACACACACTACTAGCACAACCTTCATGTAACTCAATTAAGTTTTATATACTAATGTTAGTATTATTAATATGCTATTTTAAAAAATATAGAGTGATTAAATTGTAGGAAAGCTATGATTTAAAGGTTCACTACCTGCCAGCTTGTGCTAAGCATTTTATACTCATGTTTCTAGTTAATCTTTTACAAAACTGAAAGTTGGAGATTGTTATACTGATTTTTGGAAGGGAAGCTATGAAAAAGAGAGATTAACTATTTCATTAGTTTCTGCTGTAAATGGCCATTTCAGGTTAGAAACCCATTTTTTTCTTGTCTTTTTTACTATCTTATGCTGCACAGAAATATTGTTCTTTAAAAGATGATCCTGAAATTTATGCCTCTTGTGATATTCTAGAGCTACATATAATACAAGTCAAAATTTGACTAACTTATAACTATATAGTCAGATGTTTCTTAGGTGAAATGTGACCTAGGATAATACCCAAGATCCCCATAGAAGGCCACATTAAAATAGCTTTTATAATGTTGTATTGTGGTAATCAGATCAACTAATTTTGCCAAATAGAGAAAACTTCACATTAATTTCATTGGCTTATTACATTCCACATTATTTCAAACATGTGAAACAAATTACATTGCTTATTTGATCTCAAAAAGCTTTTATTATCTTCCAATATAAGAATGTCACTTCAATAGTCCATAACTTCATATTTTCTTAAAGTTTCAAGCATTAATGTATGATATCTAAATAATTTCTAATGCAGGGTTCTTAAGGAGGGCTTCATTAATTCTGTGGGTTTATATACAGAATTTTATGTGTATAAAATTATGGAGTAGTTGTTATATGGTAGGCTTTGTTTAAAAGTTTTTAACATACTGGAAATACTTAATTTTAAAGTAACAGGGACAATTAAATAATTTTAAGAATATATCTTAATCTATTCTGTATCCTTGCCCATAAATATATAGTGTTGAGTGTTAAACTGTACACTTGATAGATTTCATCATTTAAACTTATATGTTTTGTTTAATATTTAAAATGTGAGAAAAAAGTCCCAAAAATAAAGAAAACCTATGAAACCTAGCCTCAACACAAAATCTAATGTTCAATTTTGTAAAGGGGAGGGATAATTTTCCAGCCAGAAAGCAGCCATGATTACCATCCTTTGGTTTGATTCTATTATTGGCTGAATATAGATTGATGCACTTGTCTCCACTGTACCAATATATAATGTATGAACACAATTACTGATGTAATTTAGAAAAGGATGCCTTTAATCATCTGCTCAGATCAATCAGTTACAATACATAGGTTATAGACTGTCCTATGATCTTACACTAAATCCTTGATAGAACTTACCTTAGATCTAAATGAGGCTGCGGAAAATGTGAAGCCCACAGAGACTGCTCACATGAACACAGACAATGAGGCTTTAACCATCATGTGTTTAATTTTCTAGAACAAACAGAGACCACTCAGAAAGTTGTAGAGAAAGAAAGAATATTTCAGGAAGTAAAATGTCACTTTTCCTTTTGAAGAAGCCACTTTTCTACCCTAAAAGTGAAGTTCAAGGGTTTCTAGACTCAATAATCTGTGGAAGTTAGTATCAGACTCATAACTAGAGACACATGCACTGTTGTCTTCTGCATATTAATGCATCTTGTCATATGTTAGATAAATGTTGTGTTTCAAACTGCATTTGAAAATGCCTATTTCTCTTTAAAGCAATATTCATTCATTCAGTTTACATGTGATTTGAAAAATTATTTTCCATGTAAATATGATATAACTTACTGTTGTGTTGTAATTACTTCTTTAGTGTACATGAAAACTTAATTACAATTCACACAATGTGTAGTTTGTTCATTTTTCTCCGGAGTCCTTGATGCATCTTAGGAGGAAGACCTTTAAGCTTGGATTTAACTAAGAGGCTGAATAAAAAAGAAGTGTGTTTTAGGAATGGAATGCAAATAGCACTCTGTGTTTCTGTGGGTATCCAGTGAAGACAAAGAGTGTATGTGAATATATCAGGCCCACTGGCCTGAGTTTGTTCTTCTATTGTCTGCTGCTGGATGTGGGCAGAGAGCAGTTGCTAAGAGCAGAGTCAGAGTCAGCACCATGGATAGCTTCACACGTTTAGCACCTGGGAGAGAAACTCTTGTTGGAGAAGCCCAGCAGCAGCCAGTGAAAAGGCCAGAAGGATGTACTTACACTGAAAGGGGGAAAATATAATAAAGCCATGTACTGGAGGAGCGTGTCTTTTCATATTCCAAAAGAGGAAACTGTACGGAGTCAGAAAAATCTCAAGCTGCTATAAGAGCCTAAGGATTGTCATACACTGCTTCTTTTTAAGTAAAGCTAATTAACTGGAAAATTCAACATTTCCAGGCAACGTCTTGCCTGGATGTTTCTGATTCATTCTCATTACTCTGATATGAAAGAGTAAGAATCGCTTAGGTTCTTGTTCGGCTTGTTTTCCCATGGCTTGTGTTTTCTGGAACATTAAATAAACATTTAATGCAATCCACATGATTCGCCTTCCTAATCTAACCTTCCCTCTTGGTCCTTCTTAGTCCCATTCTCTTTTTTTGTTTTTTGTTTTTTTTTGTTTGTTTTTTGTTTTTTTTTTAACTTCAGATTTTAGGTTGAAACTGAGAAAATATGAATCTGACTGATTCAAGGCATGGGAAAAGCAGGCTAATGAGAACCCCAAAACTTTATTACACAACTACATGTTTTGACAGGGGCCTCTGGACCCCCTTATTACCAGCTGGAAGCAAGAGGTTTCTCCGTGTTCTAGTTCTGTAGTTTGCAGGGGTGGCAAATTCCATTGAAGATAGTGGAGTGGAGAGAGGCTGGCAATCAGGTTAAAGGAGCAGATGACATAAATGAAGGAAAAAGAAGCAAGAAAAACTAGAAAAAGAACTTAGAAAACAGCCTCCCCTGGCGCATTTGATTTTCTAAGTCTCGAGGAGGACTCTTCGGGCAGAAGTTTCTGTACTTAAGACAGTGAGATTCCCGCGTTGGCAGGCTCTGAGAGGCAAACACGAAGAGGACTCTATTCTGCGCCTTGTACCCTAACCCATCCTAAACCAGATGACTCCTTAGAAAGGATGGCAGAGAGCAGAACGCTGTGCCCAAGTTTATTCAGGAGAGGAGTGGCACGGGAGGTTAGCCAAGGCTGGTAACTCTTAGCCCCACCCATCTTTTGTTCCTTCCCCCTCGCCCCCAGCCACGTCTATTTAAAACTCTTTTCTTGTTTTTGTACCAGTTGCTAAGTTGCTAACACAGTCTCTGGCCTTCTCGTCTTTGTCGTAGCCTCCAGCACCTAGTGTCCCAATCGCCCCCCGAGCTTGCATCTCCTCGGGGGTTGTTCTAACAGTGAAACTGGGCATGCTCAGCGCCAGCAGCCTTCAGTCTGGGAGGCGCGGCTCCGCGCCGGGCAGGGACGGGAGTGACAGTTCAGCTCCGGCTTCAGCGCCCTCCTCCGCGAAGCCCAGGGGTCCCGGTGCACCCTGAGGCTAACTGCACTCTGAACTGGCTCATCCTCAGTCTTCAACCTCCATCACGACACCAGAGTTTAGAAACAGTCCGTATTGAGGGACTGTTTTCCCACCTGTCTTTTCTTTGCAGCGAAGGGTGTTTTAGCTACTGCGGCGTGAGGAGCTCAGGGATGGAGCCGGTGGCTGGCATCCGCGCAGATCATATTCCTAAAGTAGCTGTTTGTCACTGAGTTTTGGAGATTTCTTGGCTGGCTGCCGCTAAGCACGCTTGAGTAATCCGAGCTGTGGTGGCGCCTAAGCTCTCGGGATAAAGGGAGCGTGTGTGTGTGTGTGTGTGTGTGTGTGTGTGTGTGTGTAGGGGGAGAGGGCGGGGATAGAAACGTCAAGCCTCCCCCCTGCACTCCCCCCTCCCCGCCACACACACCAGCCTCCTTTTCTTTCTCCCCTTCGTGCAACAGCCGCACAAGTCTTCCGCCCTCTTCAGCCATTCTCATAGCTCCGGGCCACCTCCAGGTTAAGCCCATTTGCACCGGGAAATTGGCGCTGTTTGGGAGAAAAGAAACAGATCGATTGCCCTTGTGACTCCCCGCCCCCTCCCCCACCCCACCCCAGTCCCCTGGTTCCCTCCCTTTTTCCCTCCCCCGCCGCCTCCCCTCACCCCGCCTCCTCCCCTCTTCCCACCCCCAAACCTTTCCACCCGCGGAAGGTGAGAGGAACGGATTGGACCTCGGTGGGGAAAGCGGGTGTCTAGAAGTGGTGCTAATGGGAAGAGATTTCTGGTTTCCAAAGAGGATGCTCTGCTACAAAAAGCGGCTCGCGCGCTGGCCTGGGCTCTAGCCAGAGGAGAGATCCCGGGAGAACTCCAGAGCTCGCGGGGAGCGCTCCTCGGAAGACCGAGGTCAACATGCCTGTTCGCAGGGGGCATGTGGCACCACAAAACACATTTCTGGGGACCATCATACGGAAATTTGAAGGGCAAAGTAAGTTCATTTGTTCTCTCTGTCTCCCTCGCTTTCTGCCTCGGCAGTGCACTTGGTGTACGCCGCTGCCGAGCCGAGGAGCCGCAACTCCGGGCTCCGGCAAGTTAAGAGACTGTGAAACTGAGCCAGGAGGTTCGAATGGCAGCCCGAGTGTTCTCCCTCCGATATTAATTTTGATTTACATTTTAGATTATCGTCTCCATTATAGGAGGCAGTTTGATCCTCCTCTCCCACTGCTCCATGATCTGCCTCGCTTCTTAATGTCCTACTCGTCTACTACCTTAAAGGGAACGTGCTAGTATAACCTAGGTTGATATTCTGAAGCTGTTTTATTGTAGACTTTTTGAAAGTCAGGAGCAGGGCAAAGAATACTATTGCAACGAGAGAATGTAAATGGTAGCAGCGATGTAAATGGCTATGCAAACTCTATTTTACCTGGGTAAAATCGCAAGGCTGTAGTATGACAGGGATGCTTGCTTGCTGCTGGTTTATAAAGCTAAACTTTGCATTGAATCAATGCAAATATATCCTATGCAGGATAATCTGGAAAAAGTAACATTTGCTTCGTGCTGGTTCCCAGTTCATTATTCAAAATAACATTTCTGTCCCTTTATTATCCCCTTAAATTTCCACCTAGATATTTAAAAATTGAGGTGCAATAAGTAAAGCCCACACACACTAAATGCAGAGAAATTTAATATTTTCATGTGGACAAGCTATAAGGAATGAATTATTGTTACATAAATATGTTCATTTTAAATCCTCTAATATTTGATATTTGCTTAAAACCATATTATCACACATTTAAATTGTATATTTTGCAGTGATATTTTGGCACTGCCTTTAGTGACGTGAGTGTACGTATCTTGTGTATAAGATAAACTTGTATATCCTGCTTCATACTCTATCTGGAAATAGTAAATATAATCTGTGATCAAAATTAATAAACCCCTTATATTAAAATTCCTACAACTACCTAAAAATTCAGGGTTCTCCTAAAGTAAAATTGAAAAAGTGTTAACATGTTATTTATTCTGTATGTGGATGTGTGTATGGAAATTTTTATGTTCTGCACAATATGTATTATGAAAAGGTGAACCTTTGCTTTATTGGACTGCTAATTAGTGTGGCATTGTTTTATTGCTAATAGCTTTATTTGTTGTTTAACATGATGTGTGTAGTATGCCTTAGAGGCATAGAGAAAATCCAAATTCAAGAATAATAACTACTTCGAGAAAGTTGTACTCTAAGGGCCAGGGTTGAAGTGAGAAATCTGACAGCTACAAGATATTTCACTTGTTTTGGCTTTGAAAATATTTACCTTACAATTAGATGACATTCTGGAAGTATCAATGGGTCAGCTGGTTGCCTGAATATGTATTAGGACGTCAGGGAGTTAGAGGGATTGAGAACTTGGTTATTTGGGAGATTATATTCTCAAAATTTGAAGAGTAGTTCCTTAATACTTTTTTTGTTAAGACTCCTCAGGATCATTAATTTCACATTTAAGGGTTTTTATTCTCCTTTTAAGAGCCTGAACATTTAGCAATTTGGGAAGCACCTGCATTTCAGGTCTCCTATTCTGCAACCAATTGTTCCAGTGTCTATGAGAATCTTGTGGAATCTTTTAAAAAGATACCTTACTATCTTCTTATTACAGATAAAAAATTTATCATTGCAAATGCCAGAGTGCAGAACTGTGCCATCATCTACTGCAACGATGGGTTCTGCGAGATGACTGGCTTCTCCAGGCCAGATGTCATGCAGAAGCCGTGCACCTGTGACTTTCTCCATGGGCCTGAGACCAAGAAACATGATATTGCCCAAATTGCCCAGGCATTGCTGGGGTCAGAGGAGAGGAAAGTGGAGGTCACCTACTATCACAAAAATGGTAAAGTCTATCTATTTAGGATTTCTTGTATTTGGTTGAATTGAAATGAAAATTTGACAACTGATTACTGAAAATTTATATGTAGTAAAGCTCCAGATATTCAGGTGTAGACATGTGCTTTGCTTATAGTATTTTAAGATTCAAGAAATATAGGTACTCTCATTAGTAGACTATTAGGAACAATTTCTTCTTTGAATAAAAGTACTCTGTACTCTTCAAAAGTGTAGTAACTTAGTGTCACTGAGGACAAAATGCCACAAATCAGTCTTACTCTCTCCTCCCTAAGGAATAATAAAATGGCCAATAATTAACTGGTTGCATGGATAGGTATTTGGTGGGAGAGAAACACAGAGTCTTACTTGCCTGAACTTGAAAATATTTCATAAAGTCTTTTTGAAAACTATATATCTAAAACTAAAACTATTACAATTATAAATGTTTCTTGGCTCTTCAGCTTTATTTGATTGGCAACACCTCTTTTCTCTTTTGCTCCTTTTAACACAAGATTAAGGAGGATATATAGGCACTTCTAAAATCGATCTAGTAAACCTATGTGTATTCAAATAACAAAGGATGTTCATGTATGCATGATTTGTCCTAAAAAATGAAATGGAGACAAGGAACTATGGTACTGTGGAGTTATTAGTATTCATTTTTACAGCTGCAGCCAAACTGGTATCTCCAACTTAAGGTCATACCCTCAACTTCAAGGGCACGCCTTCTTCTTTCATGCTTGTTATGGGAGCATAATATGCTGGACTTAAAATAGTTCTTAAAAAAATACACATTTAATGGACTTGTATTAATTAAACACACTATATATAAATGCACATGTAATGAATATTCAGATACATGCATTTTCAAATGTGCACACTTAATGACAGTTGACAATTTAGGGATAAAGGTAAAATCTATTAAAAATGCATGTTGTAGTTATTTCTGTAGATATTGCATTATCATTTTTATATTCTATTTACAGAAATTAGTGAGGCAAAAGATTAGGTATCTAGTCAGATTTTTAGGTAACTCAAGTTTCGAAAATGAATACATGAGTAATGCATTATAACCTATATTGTATAATAACAGAACAAATTCTAGCAGGAAAAATGTTCACTCTTCTTGTTCTTTCATGATTAAGTATTTCATGATAGAAAATGTATAATTTTTAGTTACTGGGTTTTTTCTTAGCGTTAATTTGAGTCAGTATGCATAACAAAGTATGATTGGAAAAGCAGGTTCGTATAACTTTGGATTAATCTGGAATGAAAACAATTATATAATTATTACCCACATAAAGATTGTTTTTAAAGTACTTCTCATTTCCCCCACCCCCACTCCTCAATCAGTAGTGTTGGCATACCAGAAATAGCCTAATTGCTCTGTTGTCTTGAAAGCATTTCTTGAGCTGAGGCTTTCACGATCCAAATGCAACTGGTCTTTTTGTGTGTCTGTGTCTGATGCCAACAATTTGACTTTTGGAATAACTTGAATGTGCGACATTTTTTTTTATGTGCATATTTATCATGATGTGACAAAGTCTCTATATTGTGGTTACTGAAGGTCATGTTAGTCCACGTTCGGTTATTATGTTTCTCAGGACATTTCAGAATTTTCTCTAGAGAATTTAAGTATAAAATGAATCTGGACTGTCCAGATTACTTAGATACTAAATATATTGTTTAGACAGTGCTTTCAAATAGTAGTTTAACTTGTACAATAGTGTGTGTAAAATAATCTCAAAATACTTTTAAAAAGCAATTTAATGTGCAACCACAAACTTCAATGTAAAATTTTTTGCAGTGCAGGTGCTGATACATTGACTAATGCAAATGTTTTCATCTGAGTGATTTGCTTGGATATATGAATTAAAAACTCCCTGTTCTGGACAAAGAAAAAATTTATTTGGAAACTTGTTTAGGTATATAAATATCAACTTTGGGAGATGATTTTGGTTCTGGTGGCTTCACTTTCAGATGTGACTCAGTCTATAAGAACTTGAGTATCTTTTTAGAGTTAATGACAAATGCCTATTTTACCTTCATTGATATGGGAAACATGAGGTGATAGGGCAAGCTTTTCACTTTTTTCCAAAGAAAAAGAATAAATTGAATTACCTCTTTAGATTGTGAACACTCAGTCAGATTTACTTATTCTGAATATAATCAACTTGTGTTTTTGGTATTAGTTCATGTACTTGAAGAGAATCTTCAGACTGTATTGCTTTCATTCATATGGCAACTGCAAAGTCAGAGTTTGTAAAGTTCACATGCAAGCTTGCCCCTTAGAGACCTGCCTGCTACTCTGCATTTATAAAAGCATAAAGAGACAAAATCACCAACATTTTCATTGGTTTGTTTCCATAAGTTTTCTTAATCCTTTATTATTGAGGTTGCTTACTTTTGAGAGGTTCTCGGTTTCTTAGGTATATTCAGTAAATACTTGCTTTACTTATTCTTTATTTAGCATTCTTTTTTTAGGAATACAAATAGTGGTATAATAAGCACCATGAGCAAATTTTAAAAAATGTGAGATACTCTGTTTCCACCTTTTTCCCTCACTCAGACTGGAGTCACAAAGATGTGAGCATGGCATTATTTCTGGACAGTTGTTTTCCAGAGTGGCCAGAGGCTTTAGAAGCAGTTTAAAACCCATGATCTATGGAATGAGTTCACATTGATAGAGGGCAGGGTGTGCTGCATGATCACCATTGGGAAGCAGCACTTCCTATGTGCTACTTTAAATGGTTTTACTAGGTACAGTTGGGCTTGCTGTTTATCAGAATATCAATTTTTTAAAACCTCATTATTTGCAGTGGGAATATTTGACAGCCCTTCCTTTGAGGATTCTATTTACAGTTTAAGTCATTATTGCATAAATCATTTTTGGCAGCTGTGAAATATTGCTTGAGGTGATAAAGCTGTAAATCTTTTGACATAAAACTCTAATTATACAAAACTATGGTTATGCTAAGGCATATATTAGGATGGGAAAGTATTTTAATAGCATAATGCATTCACTTCATTTTATTTTTTTGACAATTAGATTTATTTATTTATTTTTATTATTTAAATTGTTAAATTTATTGGGGTTACACTGGTTAGTAAAAATGACATAGATTTCAAGTGTACAGTTCTATAATGCACTCACTTTAAAAACACCTCTTTCGGTATAATTATTGAGAAATAGTAAACATTTTAGTTATTAACTAGCTTATAATTTGGAGATGATGTTAATTATAAGAAAACCAAAAATAATCGTTTAGTTAGTTATTCCTTAGTTTATTGCTCATCTTGGTTGAGGTGTGCCATGGGTTAGAACTAGCTAACTGAAGTGCTAAAGCACTTTAGCCACATGATTTTTACTTTACATTATCTAGCAACTCTCAACACCTGGAAAAATCAAAGTGAATTTCTCCAACAGGAATAAAGGTCTTAACCCAGTAGGAAAACAGAACTTAAAATGTGTTATTTTTAGAGGTCAGAGTATTCCTATATTTTTGCTATTATGCTTTTAAACATAGTACAATGACAATTTTGTTAACAAAAGAGAAACATGCCTATCTTTGTGTTACTTTTAAAGAATTAAAGGATAAGAAGGGACTGAGGGAAGTCCTTTTCTGATCCAGACAGGGACCAGATCCAGACAGGGTACCTGTCATGCTGGGACCAGTACAAAGTCCCGGAGGCAGTGTTTGATTCAACTGAACTAAAAAGAGGTTTGGGTTTGGTGACATTGAATCTACCATCTCTAAGAATTATCTGGAAAGACTTTATAGAAAGTCCTGTGTTGTAAGTGAATGTGAAGGTGCATACTGAGGGCCACCTTTCTCTAAGGTAATGTCTTAGGCACTAAAGGAATAAGTGGAGGAGATGCAAAGGAAGATACAAACTTATCTCTGCTTTCAGGATATTTGTATTAATAGAGTGACTAACATTCATTTCTATCTTCTTCCCAAGATGTTTTTACAAAATTATTTTTACAGAAAACATAATACAAAGGCTGTCTGGAAAAAAAAATCCAGCCATAAATGCCTCTATTTTTTATATTACATGGCTGAATACTTTCTGACAGCCCTCCTCTATGAACTATGAATAAAAAGACTTTTACATAAATGTGGAACAGAATTTAAGGTTAATTATTACCCTTCCTCTATTCCCCAACTGTAATATAAAAACATGTTAATGTATATTTTGCATCAACTTTTGTCATTTGTACATAATAATAATTTATTAAGTAAACAATGTAGTTTAGTTAAAATGTTAATAGCTCAAAAGTAAATCTTACAATAGCTTTATATAAGTTATATTGAATGGAAAATATTCAACTCTCCTAACTCCTTAATTGTGTAGTAGAGATGCAGATGGTAGTTTTTAGAGAAGTATAGAACTGTATTTTAGGTGTGTATATTTCAAACAATAAGAAAGATTTTCAGGGAGTATCTTGCTTAGAGTTTGTTTTGGTGTTCATTTTAACTTAGTATGTATACATTTTCATATGTTTTCTTTTACATACCTAAACTTCATATCATCTCATGGACTCTAAATATTGTATGGGTTTTAAACTTGATCATTGTATTCGTTGATAAAATCAGAATTCTCAGGAGACACTGAAATAAACAAAGACTTTATTTCAGTATTGTCCCGAGTGAAAACAAAATGTCGTAACACCGTGGGTGGGCTCTGTTCATCAGTCCCTTTTCACCACCTGGCACCATACTTCTAAGCATCCCTGGTGCTAAAAAGAGGCCCTGTTGTCTCTCTGAGAGATAACTCTTCAGTTATTTTCACACCCAAGGAGCTTGATAACAGAGTTCGTTTAAAACTACAGGCACAGGCTAGAGTTAGAGGGAGAAAATAGTTTCTCTGGCTTCAGTTGGGTTCCAAGGCTTTGTTTTTTGTTTATTTATTTGTTTTTTGCTATAAAAAATCACTAAATAATTTACTGGCAATCAGCAGCCAAAAGAGCCCTAAGATAGTTGAGTCACAGCAAGTAGCAATTGGAGTATGAAATGTGAAGATGTCAACCTTCATCAGGCCAACTAAACTTGAAACCTCAACGTCATCTTCTGGTTTTCACTCTCCTTCTCCTCCCTAAACCCAATTGGTCACCAATTCCTTTTGTTACATCTGAAATATTTCCCAGGGCTACCCTGCCTTCTCCAGCACTGCCAAGGGCTCTAGTTGAAACTCTCTTAATCCAGCTTCCAGAGTATTGAGTACTGAAGTTTTCCTCCCTCTCCAACCCATCAGAGAGCTACCTGTGAAACCAGAATTACATGTTCTGATGACTTATTAGAGCTATGCATTATTGTAAATAAATTTCATGTATTAAATAATGAGTATAGCAATACCATAAAATATACACTCTTATTATCCCCATTTTATGAAAAGAATACTGAGACCCAGAGAGATTGAGTAATTTGCCAAATGAAACACAGCTCATAAAGTGGTGAAGACTGAGCCCTTAACAACTTTGCCATATTGGCTGCTCAATGCAATTAGGTTTTATTACTTTGGCTTAAAATTTTTCTTTTTTATTATAACTCCTAGGATAAAGTTTTAGACTCTAGTAGGTTGCTTGGTGCCCTTCCGAGTTGAATTCACTCGGATTTCAAGTAGGGTATATTTAGAGGGATCAGCTGGATTCCCAGCTCTGACAGTGCTTCAATTTTTTTTTTCTATCCTGTATTTGAAGAATAACTTCTACTTTGTAAGGCTTAGTAAACATGCATACAGTAAGGAACAAAGCATTATCTCTGGCATGGTTGCTTGCCCATAATATGTGCTCAATAAATGTCAATTAGTTAAATAGTATCCCAGTTTTATTTCTCCTACAAATCTTATGTTCCAATAATACTTGAATGCTCAGTTTCTCAAAAAGCTATCCACTTTAATATCACCAAGTGTTTTCTTATCCTTCAGAAGTTTTCCTTTATAATAATCAATATGAAAAGTCTCTGAATGGATTGCCTATCAGCTTCTCAACTTAAAGAAACACTATCGTCTTTGCAAAAACAGACCAAAAGACTTCATTGTGAAGTCCCTCCTGATGCCCCCACTGTCTGCTCCAGAACATTCATTACCATTTCTCTGTGTCTCTATAACATTTGGTTCTCAACTCCATTGTAGCACCAGGAGTGTGCTACTTATCATTATGTATTATTGTACTTAATGTTATCTGGTTGCTTCTTTTTTTAGCTCATTCAGAGAAAATACCAAATCTTATTAATTTCTATGTTCATAATGTATGGAAGAGAGAATGGTACTAAGTACATGCTCAATTAGCACTCACACAAAGAATAAAGACAGCCTGAGAAAACTGAGTTACGGGGAAAGTGTGATGTTTTAATTTTTCTTATTTTCTTAAGAACATTTCTAAAATATTCTTAAGAACAATTTTGACCTGACTTTTATTAATGGACATATTTCTTTGCTTAATAAGCTCGGGTATTAAATAATCTTTATAGCTTCTAACTATGCAAATAGCTAGAAAAAATAGTTAATAAAATGTTAGAAAGAAGTTATTAACCAGAAATTATTAACCAGTTATCCAAGTGTCACACACTCAACACCAAATCAAAATGACTCTGCCTAGTGTCTCCAGCAATCTCTATGTAACAGCCAAACCCAAAGTTCTCTTCTGTTCTTTTCTGAATTGAGTTCATTGCTGTGTCTGACACACTCTATTTACTACATAAGTTGCACAGGATTGACATATTACATCTAATACAGCACTTTACCCCTCAGTGTTTTCTTGAAGGCTCTTCATTGACAATGAAGCTGATCTCAGGGCTGCTCAATAATGAGAGTGCTGAATCTAAAATAATAAAGTTAGCTTGTTATTAATAAAAATAATTATTAAGCATTATCATTGTCAAATGAATGTTCTCTCTCTATACCGTGGTGTCTGCTTTTAGCAAAAGTACTAAACTCACAAGAAGCAATAGAATCAGGCAGCAGTAAGACGTTAATCACCATAGAGGAAATTTGTCCTATTACTGAATAATTAAGAAGGTCAGATTGTCACTTGTCATGGGTGGGTTATGAGAAAACCCAGTATCGAGCACCTATTGGCATGACTGAACATTTATATTTTCCTCTTGTTCCTTTAATTTGTAATAAATATGAGGCCTGTCCAGAAAAAATCCAGCCATTGTCAATATAATGAGAATGGTTACATGGCTGGATACTTTCCAGACAGCCCTCTTATGTATGTAATTGAGAAAAAATCAAAATACATTTTTTGTGGACATTTCGGATCATGACTGAGGCAAATCCTGTGCCCTTAAAGTAGGTCTGCATGTGTACAAAACCTCCCCTTTTTGTGGTTTCCACTGTTCTGTAGACTCTCACACTGCTTTTTACTTGGGGTAAAACGGTCTTGGCTGGTGCTTGGTGGGTAAGAACTGGGGAGAAAGAGCGAGAGAAGATGGTGGGTGCATTTCTGCCTTTGGTTGGCTCCGTTTGTAAAATGATCTCCTGCTGCACCGTGCCAGACATAGCCTGGCAAGGCTACCTGAGCTCCACTGTCTTCGTTTACCTGCTTCTTCCTCTGGGATGACCAATTAGAAGACATGGTTACAGCAGATGAGCCGGTGCATTCTCACCCTTGCTGATTTTCTTGTTTTCTTTTCTTGTTCTTTTTTTTCCTTCTTTTCTGAGGATCATTAGGAGCATTTCTATTTTTTGTTTGTTTTAATAGGATTCTTGCACGCTGTTTGAAATATGGGTTTTGAGAAACATGTATTCATAATAATTACATGGGTTCAAGACCGCTTAGAATGGCTGTCGCTTCTCATGCTATTGACCTCTGTGCTCAAAACACCCTTCTTAATTGTATCCAGTGAAATCTGTGTTAATGATCCAAGGCGATAGGCATGATAACAAGAATAAAAATATAAAATTAGTGGTGGTATCATAACCAATGTCTCAAAGATAAAGTAAATAACAAAATGTAAGACAAACTAATAAAGTACGTATATGTTAAAAATAACAAAACTCTATTTGTGTTAGAAAAGGCCACATATTGAAAGTGAATTCCTAAAAATCTTTGAATGTACTAATTGAGATCACGTCAATTCAATAAGATTAATGTTAGAGCTATGCAAAATTATGTTACTTGAATAATTTTTAATCAAGCTCCCATTTCTCCGAGTGAAATTAGTTAAAATTTCTTCTAGTTTTGCTAAAAATTTCTATGTATACCATCTGTTTTCTTTAACAGTGTTAATCCGTTGACCTTTAGCTATACATTTATTGTAAGTACACACAGATGTGCTCTTCAAGTTTTAATTCTCAAGGTCATATTTTATGGGCCACAGCCCTCTACCCAATTTAGATCTTCTAAAGTATACTAATGTTAATTGAGTTCTACTTCTGTGACTGGCTCTTTATATGTTACTTTATCTGATTTTCATGACAGCTTTGGGAGTAGATATTATCCAATTTTATAGCTTAAATTGAAGTTCAGGGAAGTTCAGTAAAGTATTGATGATCACAGAGAAAGGTAGAGATGAGGTTTAAAATCTAGATTTGACTATAACAGTTCCTATATTATGAAGCCATTTATTCTACTTAATAACGTATAGCTCTTTCTAAAAAGACATGGCTGATCACCCTTCTTTGATTAGTCTAGAAAGAGAGAGGTGAATGGTTAGGACAGTTCAGATAGATCCTTTATGCCTACATGGTCAGCTGATTTAGATGGGGCATCCATAGGTCATTCAAAGAAAAAGTGTATCTATGTCTTCTTATAATAATATATGCAAGTTTGCAAGCCATCCCAGCCCTTTCTGGAAATCCTTATTTGAATACATTTAAAATACATATAAAACCTTGCAATTATTCTGATGTCTTTTTCTGCTATCTCCACACACTGAAAACAACCTCATACTTACATTGGTTTCCCAACACTTTTCATTATTTTTCCCAAACCCAGACTCATGTGTTGCGATTACAATAAAGTCTGTATGGTATCAGCAGACACTTCATCAGTCACATCCTGATACAGGATTTTATCACCTCAATAAAGACTTCCTATCTCTTTCTCAAGTGGTTTAACTCCACTGTCAAAAAATTAGAGAATATAGAGAATAAGTAAAAAAAAAAACAAGATATAATCTTGAACATAAGAGTTAGCCATTGTTAAAATAATGGCATGTATTCAATCTGTAATTTTTCTACACTTTCTTACACAAATACACATACAAATACTCTCCCATATACACTTTTTTAAATAAAACCAGAATAGCACTGTAGCCTATTTTTCTCACTGAGAAATTTATCCTGAATCTGTATATGTTTTTATGATTATATAATATGTAATACATGGACAGTCTGAAAATTTAGTATTCACAAAGTATTACATTAAAGAAAATGAAATATTACCAGCAATACTTTAATATTGAACATTTTAATTTATTATTTCTACCTTTCACAATTATAAAAACATACAAAGAACCTGTACATTTATCTTGCACACCAGTACTATATTTTTACCTTAGTGTATACTCCTAGAAGTATAATTCTGGGTAAAGTAGTATGTATACCTCAAAAACCTTTTGGTACCTCTTGTCAAAATGAAACCTAAAAAAGAGTGCATTTAATTACACATTTAGTGTGTACAGGTAAAACTTGTCATTCTTTTAAATTTTGATTGATTAAGTAAAAATAGTATCTTATGGTATGATTATTGAATTTAACCCACAATCTTTACTGAAAACACATGTAAAATATATTTGTGGCAATTTATTTTTTTATTTAAAGAAAATAATGTTCAGTACCGCTAAACCTAAGGACAAATGGAAGTTTCTTCAATACCTTTCTGTCCATACTGAAAGCCCCACCCCACACCAGGATCACTCTTCCAAAAACTGCTATTTACATTCCCATTTTCATTTCAGTGATTTGCTGGCAGTTTTCTAAGCCTCAGAGTCAGAAACTAGGACCAATTTTTGACAACTTAGCTACATTCCATTCTATTTGAAATTAGCTGAATTTTAAGTTATATCGACAATGATGAACATCTTGATTAGTAAAAAGAGTTTTTAATTGGCAGTTTTCATCTGCATATATATACATATACATAAATATATTTAAATTTTTACAGTTTTACTTAGATTCAAAGAGACAGGTATAGAAGATAATACATTCATAATAAATAAACATTAAGCTACTATATCATACAACAGCATTGAAATGTACTTATAAAGCATAAATGGCATTGAATGCTCAAAATAATTGTGCGGAAACATATAAGTGACAGAAATGCATCATATTATTAGATAAACCACTAACTGTATCCCAATATAATGCTACTGAAATGACTGCAGGGAAAGATCATTTCTTCCCTGGCTGCCTTACTTAACCAACACTTGCAGAGCGCAGGTAATCTGATCTTTCTCGCTGTGACTCAGTTCTCAGGTCTTCCCTCCAGGTGTTCTTTATAATGAATGCCACTTAACCAAGACTCAGTAGGATTTATGAATTCCCAGATTGCTGTTCTCAAAATCTGCTGCCCGAATAAAGGAATACACAAAAATGCTTCTATGACGCACGATCTCAACTGTCGGGTTAGCAGGCTTCTATTCAGTTCTCGCTCTAAAACTGCAGGACTTGTTTTTTTGCAGTTCATGTTTCTACAGGGAGCAGAAGGTGTCCTACTGAAATTTCATACCCATCAACATTCATTAATTTAAATATATTCATAACGACATGAGTATAGTGTGAGTTCCACAACATTTTGTTTTAATTATTGATTCCTCAGAGGATTCTGAAAACTTTGATGATGAATTTTCCTCTGGAGAATACTTTAATTTAGAAGAGTTCTGTTAGTCCTTTTTCATTAATCTGAAGTTTTTGAAAATGTGAGGGATACTAACTGTGTTCTCTAAAATCTTTACCAAGTAGGAGTTTCATGATATTATTCTTAATTTTACTTCAATAACAGAAAATAAAGCTCAATGTCTGGTTGAGCTACACCTCACCTATACAAACGAAAATTAACCTCAAGTATAAAAGAAAAAGCGAGTTATTTTCATAAATATTTCTTACATGGCATTTGAAAAATTACTAGTAACATTAATTTTTTTTCTGGAAGAGAAGCCTTAGCAATTTTACTTAGAATAGCTGAAGGTGCAGAAGTTGAAAATTAGAATATAACTATAAAGATGATTTAACTATTATACTTTAGCTAGCTGTATGTGGGAATAATTGGAAAAGACAAGCAAAAGAAAGCCCAGGCATCTTATTTTCATTCCAGCAGAAGTGATATGTGCTACCTCCTGTTAAAGATTCCAAGAACCACGCAATACAACAACCAGAAAACTTTCTTAAAATACAGGTATTATAGCCAAGTAGGTCCTCCGTGCTGCCAACCTCATTACAGAATTAGAATAATCAACTCCTACCCATTTCCACATCTAATTAAATATAACTCACATGAAAAATCAGACCCTGGAATGGTGTTCATTTTGTTGATTTTGTTTTAATTTGTATTCATGTACACTGGTACCTTTCTAATGAGTTCAAAGACGGGGCTTATTATCTCTATGTGGCAATTTATTATGTTATTCTATAACTGAGATGAGTTATATGACAGAGTGTTGTTTGAGTACTTTCAATAGTATTAACAATAACTATCATTTATTGAGCACGTATGATGTGCTAGTAGTCCTTTAAAAATCTCACTTTCCCAATTCTCACTACATCCTATAAAGTAGGTATTTGATTGTTCCCATTCTGCAGACTGAAAAGATGAAGTTACAGACTTTTCCCAGGCTACACAGTAGTATTTACCGAAGCTGTGATTTAGGTGCAGATTTTCTTCTTTCAGAGCTTATGCCCTCAGAATTCTACTGTACTACCTCAGCATACCTTATGATTAATGTCCCTAATACACACAATATAGGATCAAGTCCCATATTGACAGAAAGTGTGAATTGTTTCTGGATTTTAGGCATTCAAATGTTTTAAATTTGGAGGATTTGAGTCTTCCTCTAAATGCAATTAGACGAACACCTGCCTCTGGTGTTTTGGAAATAAGTCAAGTTCACCTCTGTTTTCTCAGTGCCTAATTCTGTGGCTTACAAAAAGTGACTATTAAACAAATAGTTTCTTTAAATGAAATAAGGTTTTAATACATAAGGCAAACTCTCTTAACCATTTGATCTGCCAGTTTCTTCAATAAAGTGGAAGCCATCTCTTCCTGTTTGAAAGGAATGATAAAGAGAGAGCAAAGCATAGTGACTAAAGTCATGGAATTTGGGGTCAGGTTGACTGGGTTGAAATTTTGAATGTATTCACTGTGTGATCTTTGGCAAGTTACCCAGCTAACCTATTCTCAACTTAAACATCAGTAAATTGGAGACTATAATAATAATAGAATCTGTCTTTTAAGTTTTGTGAAGGATAAATGTGTCTAAGTTTGTAAAAGCACTTACAAAAATGAGTTAAAGATACATAGTAAGTTGATATGCTCACTGTGTATTATGCACAAAAGTAAATATGAAACTGCATGTGTGATGAATAAAAAAGGTGTACCAAATTTGTTCATCATTAGGTGAAGAAGCAATTAGCAGTATTTCTTGAAAAATGTAAATATGAAATCCCAGGGACATTATCCTGTAGAGTATCATCTCAATCAAAGTCTGTATAATTGAATTTATTTTTTCAGATCTATTTTGAAATACTGCAGCTCGTTTTAGGTATGGTTGCCCTGAAAACGTCAGCATTGTAGACAAGTTGAGCTCTTAAACAATTTTTCTGCACACACCTATCTCTTAGCCACATTGCAACCAATTTCAGTAATGGTATTCCAAAAACTAGTGTGGTTTCAAAGCCAGTTTTTTAAGTTCAAAGGAAGTACTTGCTCATCTACTCCTCCTTTGCCCAGGATATGGTAGGAATCAAGATCAATATTTTTTACAACAGAGAAGTGAAATTAATTGAAACTTATTTATTTGAAGAAAATATGTAGGTATAAATAGCCAGATATAGGCACCATAGCTAAGGTGGCCATATAATGCAAAGCAGAATTTTTTAAAAGTAAAATGGGAAATTATTAGTAATACTATTAGGAGAACAGGAAAAAGACTGTCTATACAAACTGAATGTATAAACACTGTAAAGACAATCTTTATCAGGCATTGTATATGAGGTTTTTAGAGATGTGTACCATTCTGTAGTACAGACTTTTTTTTAGCTTACTGAAACTGGTGAGTTTAACAATGTAGCCACTCATTACTGTGATGCCTAAAATGCTGTGTAGACAGCAATCTGAAAAAGTGAGTCAAAATTCCTCTGATGAATACTGCACCTGCTGACCTCTTTGAAATAAGACCACAAAAGAATCTCTCTATAAATACCATGTTGAAGGTTAATATAAAAGTAAACTAATTAACCTCAACCACTTTTTGAAACACAGTAAGTCATGAGACCAGAATGGACTAAAGGTAAAAAAAAAATGAGTTCATTGTCAAATGCCAACAGCCCTTTATAGGGTATCTTTTACTCTCAGATACCATAAATGATCTTTATTTTAGAATCTGTTAATGCATGAGCATTGCACATCCATCTTTTTTCCAGTTTATAAGTATCATTTGTATTAGTCTAGTCATAATCCTTTGATAAAATTAGCCTTGCTTTATGTGTAAAACTTTTTGTCTAAAGGATATATACTAAGTAAGAGCAACAACCTCAAAAAGGTTGGGACAGACACCATTAAAGCAGAACTTTAATAAAAACAATCTTTAAATTAATTAGTTAATATCTACAGTAAGAGTAAACTTATTACTTCTAATGAGTGTAAATGAAAATTGATCTTTCCAAATTTATAAAGAAAAATGCAATCATCAAAAAGTCAAAAGGAAGGGGTAAGACACATCTTTTTCAGGGAAAAGTTAAAGTGGTACCACTTGTATTCTTGTTGTTTGTATTTTTCCAGAACCAATACAAACATAAAGAAAATTATCTTTGGGAAAATTGTGTTTGTAAATAAATTTAGCTTTTGCAGTGCTAGAATCCAAAAAAGGAAAAAAATAACTCTCAAATTAGAGTACTTATAAATCTCTTTTCTTTTCAGGTTCAACTCTTTCTTTTAAATTGAACCTGATTGTTGAGGTTGTAGGCACGGAAATTTCTTCTTCTACCCTTCAAGGTTCTTCTGGCTAGTCTAATTATCAAATTAACATTAAGTAGATTAGCAGAAGAAACATAAATTAAAGTTTAATAACACGTATATCTTCTGTATACATGGAAGAGATCCAGGAAAACTAAGTAACTTGACAAAATGTCAGAAGTCAACACCTTAAATACCACCCTCAGGTAAAGACAAAAGAAGATATTGGAAGTGGAGAGTGCAGTTATGGGAGGTCACCAGGACAAGCACAGTAAACAAAGGTAGCATTGTTACAAATCCTTTCCTTCTTCACAGATAGTGAAGGCAGGTACAGTGAGGGAAATTCCCTGATAAATGAAGAGGTTCCTTAAAACTGTAAATGTCCTTTTACAACAACTCACTTGGTTTTCAGCACTTCTCTCATGTCTGCTGTTTCTCAAAATTAATTAGCTTAAAATAATCAATATACCAAGGAGGCATATTTTAGGTTGGCAAATTGCTCCCCTTCATTGCTCATGATGAAACATCCTCAGAAAAATGTAGGCAAAATAAATGGGGGTATGAGAAATCATACCTTCCATACATGGCTGTCTTCTTGTTGACTTATTGCTTCCCATTCACTTTGTATTTGCTAAATAAAAGTTCATAAAATAAGAAAGTACATGAATAAATGCACTGAAGTATTTATATGATATATAAGGGCTAGCTGGAAAAATCTAGCCATTTCAACATAATGAGAACGATTACATGGCTGGATACTTTCCAGACAGCCCTCATGTGTAGATAGAAGTTGTATATTGTAGGTGGTCATAATTTTGGCTGAAAATGTTTTCCCTTCTTGTTAATGCACTGTGAGGCTTCAGAAAGTAATAGCAGAAAGAGCACCTGTTCAGCATTTATCAATTTGCCCTGCTATAGAGGAGACAGGGAAAAAATCATTTCTGATGATAATTTTTATCATGGGCTACACTGCCAATCCACATTCCTCCTGTCAAACAAGGACAGAGCCCAGAGGGTCTCAGTTGTCCCCAGGTTAAAACAATCTGCAACCACTGAAGCATGTCTTGGGGTGGCTTGTTCCGAACCCAACCTGGAACACACAGGAAATTTTGGGAGTGTTGGACATATTCTATATCTTGGTTGGGGTGTTGATTATATAAATCTCTATGTTAGTCCAAATTCAACAAATTGTATACTTAAATTTGCATTTCACTATATATAAATTTTCCCTCAATTTAATAAAATCACTATTTACTTTCAGAGTCTGACTATTTTTTTGATAACCATACAATCATGACTTAAGTTATAAATGCATTAAGGGGAAATAACATTCTTTTAAATTCTGGGCAGTTACTTTCATATATAGGGGAGTTACAATTATATTTACTATTCTGTTGATTGGATTTTCATCATAGCAGTAGAAATCACAGTCCATAACTCATTTTTTTTCAAATTTGAAAGACATTAATAATATTCTGAAATACCAACCAGAATTTATTTTCATGACTTAGGAAATAAGTGTTACACATGTGTTTAGCAACTACTTTTATTTTTCCCAGTTGCCTCTCATATTTTAACAATACCTCAAATTAAATCTATTATTTTATTATATGTCAACCTATTTTCTATTCACTACACCCCTTGTAGCAGTGATAGTTTATAATTTTAAATCTAATATTTTATCCTCTTAAAACTATATCTAAACCAATTACATTTAATTCTCTCCTAGATTAGTAAATGGTTTCTCTGTTTTATTTAAAGGCATTCTTTTTATTTTTAGTGGCAAATATATGTTCAATAATTTGTGAGCCCCACAGAGTATATATCCTCTATTGATTTCTACTTGTAGTTTTCAAGATTCTATTATAGGAAAAGGCAGAAATGACCATTTTAATTAGAGTCAGTTTTTATTTAATGTAGATCCAATTGTTCTACAAAAAGAAAACATGGATCAGTAATGAAAGAGACTGGAACTATAGGAAGAGTTTCTTCGATAGGGCAGATTTCTAAGTGGGTTTTTTAATCTGGAGAATAAAGGTTATGAGGAAATTAATTGTGTAATCTAAAAGATACATATGTGCTACTCATATGGTCAGATGCATCTCTTCTTCACCATAATAATATCTAGAATGACAAAGCTTTCTTTGATGACTAAAAGATTGAAGGAGATCATGTTTAAATGTATGGTTATATTGGGATTAATATGGCTGCACCCAAGAGATGGTAGTAATTGAATTATAAATATGCCCTAAAAGAAATGTTTATCTGTGGCTGCTAGAGCTGAGACAGGCATATTTGAGATGCAAACTTAACATTTTATTGACTTTGAGGAGACTGACAGGAAGGGCAATCAGGTTGTCTCAGCTATTGGCCCTTGCTGTCCCCTTTGCTCTCCAACGTGCATAATCCTTCAGGGCATTCTGACCCAAGCTTTGTGTTCCTCACTCTCTTTTATTCTTCTTTATGTTTAATAGTTTCAGTTCCATTCAAAACCAAACCTAAATCCTAGTGCACATACAATTGCATCACATAATAAGATTTTTCCAGTGATAGAATGTTTATCATAACGAGAGTCGCATTATATCCTAATTATTTTGTCATGTAGTTGATCACTAAAGAGCATTGAATGCATATTTATATCTTTATTGGGGAAAAATTCATGTGTCTCATTTTTAAAATATTATTATTATGATTACTTCTATCAGTTTAGGATTGTTAAAACTTCGTTTAAACGGAGGCTTTATTTTGATCATCCTGTTTTTCTAATTATAAACTGAACCAGCATGTTTAGAATAAGTAGGAGTATAAGATATATCCTCTTCTTTAATTGTAGTAAACATTAGATTATGATATTTGGTCTTTAAGAAGTATTTGGAGAGATTACTTTCTGTGAAAAAAGTAATTTGCTACTCAGTTGTTGGAAGAGGCAAAAAAAAAAAAGAGAGAGAGAGAGAGAGGAAAAAAAAACAGAGGGAAGATTCAAATGTAGGAAAACAAAACTATGAAGTACAAAAAAAGCAATTATATGGGCCTGTAGAGGAGAGTGAGGAGAGCAGAAAAGCTGCTTCGAGGCAACAAAGGAATGTGCGGATAGAGACTGCAGTTCCCTTCCCTAAGAAGAAAACATGCCAATGGAATCTCTGACAAGCACAAGTTCAAGAGGGTTATCGGAGACTAAACACCGTGATCTAGAAGGTGACATGTTCTGTGTGAAGAATATTTCTTCCTTAGCTCTGTTTACTGTTCTATTTGGAGCTAAGCAGGAGTGATGAATAATGGATAACAGGACACCTTCATTGTCTCTGTAACAAAGGCAGCAGTGCTGGAACTCATTGTGTCTTATTGTGTGAGAACCCTACAGTGACATTTACACAGATGAAAGAACTTCCCCTTTCTAGATAATACGTCTTTGTTCCAAACAACAGATAAACTTTTCCAGAAGTAGAAGTTAATACTGGGGGGCCTATTTCGCCTTCCATACCTCATCTCTTTAGTGAAGTAACTAGATTAAGCTTCATGGAAAACAAGATAATAATGATAATGACATTTCCACCTTTGAGTAAATTTAAAACAATATAATTAGAGAGGAAATGCAGCAGATCACAAACTTTTAAGGAACTAAGATCCCCGATTATGCTTTCTAAGAAGAGCACCAAAGGTTCCTGGCCCAGGGTAGCTGCCCTCCAAATGCTAACCAACTAACCAGCTTTTTCCCTGCCTGCCTGCCTGCCTGCCTCTATGCCTCTTTTCCTCCCCTTCTTTTACTTCCTATCACTTTCTCTTATTTCTTTCAACAACCTTTATTTTATAAATGTGGAAGCCAAGGCCAAGCAACTTGCCCAAGCTTACATGACATCAGGACCAGGACCCATCTTCCAATTTCTAAAACAGGGCTAGATTTTGCGTTGTATAATGATAGTGTTGTCTTCCTGCTCTTACTCTCAAACAAGAAATCTTATACAGATCAATAAAAACTATTTTTCTTTATTGTTTTCTTTTCTTGAAAGAAACAATAGCTTCCTTTTCTTGAAGATAAGGAGCACCCTCCCTGAATTTCAAATTAGCATTTCTCACTGAGTTTGAGCAATCATATAGCATCTTATTTCCTCATTGAGCATTTCATTTGCTCTTTGGGTGCTTTTTACACAACCTTTCATGACATTTTTTTCCTTGCAATAAAATACATGAAGTGTATGAATCTATAAATTGATTTAAGCTTCTTGAGAAGGTATGGTGCTATTTGTACTCTGTTAAAATAGTAAAGCATCACTATTTGTCCTAAACTGATATTGTGATATTCTAAGAGGGGAACTCACATCTCACAGAGCACCTACAGGGGCCTTAGAAATAAAACGGCATGCAACTCTGTTTGAGTTGGTGAACCTGATTTATTCTACTTTATGAGGTTTTACAGTTAGTTTTGGGTGGTGACCTGCTGCAGATAATTGTGGAAAATGTTTGTATTTGTGTCTATAAGAAGTACTAACATCATCCAGGCTTCTCTATGGCATGAAGATGATTCATGTTCACTGTGGAGAAAAACAAACAAGCAAGCAAACAAACAAACAAACAATGAGATGAGGACAATACATTCCAGTTACAGCTAGACTTTGGGAGTTAGTGTGTTTTTTTTTTTTAATTTATTTTTATTGTTAGACTTATTGGGGTGACATCTGCTAGCAAGGATTACATAGGTTTCAGGCATACAATTCTACAGTGCATTGTCAACTTGATGTATAATAAGTTCACCACCTAATGTGACTTCTCTTTCCATAACCTTATATTTAGCTTCCCCCCTCCTCTCCAACCCCCTCCCCTTTCTCCCCTCCCTAATTTGGGGACTAGTGTGTTTTTTTGAGTGTAGTTTCGGAAACTGCATGCCATCCTGGGAGATAACCACCTATTCAAATCACCAGCATCCTGCATGCTATGAAGGCACAATGTCCTCTTGGCTCCCCGTTGTCCCTAAGAGGACACTGGGGTAAGGCAATTAAAGAATCCCCAGTAATGATATTTTCTTCCTGCATGCTCTTCCCTCATGATTTTACTCTTAATTTGCCCAATTGTGAAAAATAATGAAACGTTCAAATTTTTTAAAACCCCATCTCTTGAGAAGGATAGTATTTGGTCACAGTTTTGAAAGTATACAATCACATTTGCTGCTACCTTCATTTGGCAATATCTTTGTTACTTTGACATTTTACTTGTATATATGTGATGTTGAAGTATTTGTCTGAATTTTAAAAAAGAATTAATAATAGCATTAAGGGTCATATTATCTGTTTTATTCAAAGGTTTAGGTGTTTGTGATCTGTTTTTTCCCCAAACACTTTTTTTCCCATCAGTTCCTAAATGGTAATTAGGGAAGAAAATTTTCATAATCTAATACTTTAATAATCTAGTCTTTTTATCATTTACTATTATGTATAGTTCAAAGTTTGAGAAATCAAAACATAGGAGGGCATCATTATTTAAGTAGGTTTTGATATAAACCTTACTGCTGTTTTGCATTAGAAACAATTGCCACTAAAATGCATGTGTAGTATTTAAGAAGAAAGGATGCTAAAATTTGGAATCATAATGATTACCAGGATTTTTTTTTAACTTACTTGAGGCGAGGTATGAAATAGCAATCCACCTGTAAGGCATGGGCTTAGATGGAACAGACCACCAGTCAGAAAAGACTGCTTCTCAGGAAGGTAGGGAGTCAGCCAGCATGGACGGAGCCAGTTCCTGGAGGCCCCTGAATAATCCTGTAGTATCTGGGTCTTGTGGTCTCATTTGGGGTCTGCTGCAGCCCAGGGTAGTGTGGGCAGCATTCAAAGGGTTATAATTAGTTTCTGTTTACCAAAGTAAACAGTACTTTGAGATTTTAGTAACAGAAATGGATATACTGGGTGTAATTAGCAAATTATGTATATATCATGCCTTTTTCTTGTATACTATTTATTACATAAATGAATTTTTTCTCAGTATGAACTGTGCATCTGGGATGCTTACTTAGTTTAAGTCTAGAATCAAAGAAAACTATTACTTATTAAGTAAATCCAACATTATCTCCTAAGATTCATTAGAATTATGGTGTCATACCATGTTTTCAAAATTCTTTGAAATGGAGACTAACTACTAAGGGCTTTGAGGTGTTAAGTGAGTTTCATTCTTGAATGAAAACCTTTATTAGCAAAGCTTGGTATGGTAAATTTTTTTCCTCCTATAGAAAATTCACTAGAGTAGTTATGTTGGGGAGGGGTTTACTTACTGGGAAGAAATGTAGATTATCCCATCATACTTGAAATAATAAGTTCTTCTATTTAAGATTCTTTATCAAGAATATATCGATGGAGTGAGTCACAGTTTCTTTTACTATAGTTGACTTTTTACAGCTCACCTGAGTTTGTCTTAATATCCACTATTCAAAGAAAAAAACTTAAGAATTTTTGTGAATCATTCTATTATGTCTGTTTTCAGGTTCTTAGTAAATGGAGCAATGGTTGATAGTGGATAAGAGCTAGACAATATTACTGATAAGAATTCACTACAATTGATTTCTTTGCAAGTTTAAATAATGCTAGGACATGGCTTATTAAATACTTCTGTGATATTTGGTGTGTAAAAAGAGCAAGAGAATGCAAATACTATTAAAATATTTTTCTAATGATAGACTAGAGAAATTAAGGTAAATTTTTAAGTTTTTAACACTGTGTGAGCAGTAGTTGATAGTAGATAAGCAATAATTAACTTCGCTCAGTGCCTTTATAGCTCTTCCCACCAACAACTGGGAGAATGTGAACGATGAACATGAAGTGCTGATCTAAAGGTTTTAGAAGTTTTGCCAAGTTTTAATGAGCCCCACAAATCACCCCTGATGGCAGTCTGATATTTTACAGTCCCTCTAATAAAGTTTTCTTCCCTACTGTTCAGTGACACTGTTGTGGATACAGAAGTAGAGGAATGTACTTGATGAGTAAGACTGTTCTGGCAATGTGGAGAGTACAAATTTGGCTTTAATTTTCATATAGGATTATCTTCCCTTTCTTTGAATTGAAGGTTAGTATGTTGCAATTATTCCTGGGCCTGCTCGGGCTCTGGGAAGAAAAGCAATGTAATAGTAACTATACAGGCCACCATATTTACTGACTTACCCTCTCACTTTTCAACATTCCCAATTTCCTGCTTCTATAGTCCTTGTCCTGTCTGACTTTAACATGCAAAGATACTGCCTAAGTTTCAGCAGAAGAGTAGAGAAGGGATCTATTATCTTCTCATTGGTTACTCTCTGATTTTTATCCAACACTTTTCATGTAAGATTTCTTCGATTTCTTCTTCCTACCTTTTCTCTCTACTTCTTTACCACTCTGTCCATCATCAAGTCCCTGAAATCTTTGCATTGCAATGATTTTAGTAAAACTACACTCTCAAAGGCCATCAAGGAGATCTTCAATGCAAGGCTGGCCTGCCTTCTTCAGAATATACTCCAGACAACTCTTCATTCTCATGTGTTAACAGAGTGAAATGCTCAGTCTCTCTGACTCCATCTTTTCAAGCCTATCTTGCTCCATGGTCTTCAGGCTGTAGCTCCTGCTTTAGACATGCTAATCATTAGGGGAATTCTGCTTGGGCCTTTGATTTTTACAAAGCCAGCTCCTCCCATTTTCACTTTCCTTGACCAAAAAAAAAAAAAAAAAAAAAGCTTAAAAGCCTAAACTCTGTCCTTTCTGAAGATGGATTTACGGAACTACTGAGGCCCCCATCTTTTCAATTGGCACATCTTCTCCATCAATAAACCTATCCTACTCCAAACTCTGATGCTTTGGAGTTTTGAGCTTTTGAAGCATTGGGCACATGGACTTTGGACTGGTAACAGCATTTCTTGGTATCACAGTATCTTTCCCCTCTGATTGTTTCTTTGATTCTTATGTCTCCTATTATCTTTGTTTTATTTATTTATTTATTTATTTCTTGTGTGGGTAGCTCCCTGGCCGGGAATCGAACCCAGGCTGCAGGGCCTACAGCGCCAGCGCTGAAGCCTTAAGCCACTACACCACCAGGGAACTCCTGCTCCTATTATCTTTGGATCTTAATTCTTTATTATTAGTGTTGATTTCTTAACTAAAGTTTGATTCTTCAATTCTAACTTGTAGAACTGCTTCTTCACCCTTATTCAAGCACTATTTCCTAATGCCTAATGGTTACTTCATCTTCACTGTAATTATCCCGTATTTCACTACCAATCTAATCTCACTTGGATCCTCTTTTCAACTGTTTCATTTCTCAAAATATTCAAGGGCCTCCCATTTCTTTCTTTTTTCTGTCTAAAGTCTGTGTTGATATGCTAATTTTTAAGGTCTTCTGTAAACTAACTCCATTCTTCAGCTTGATATTTCTCAAAAAAAATTTCTTAAACATGACCAGATAAAAAATTATTTTATATTGTAACCTAGTGTACATACACACACACTCATACATATACATATATACACACTGTGCTATGTACTCACATAATTTAAACATGGTTGTTATAAAGGTATTTATTTACATGTGCTACGTACAATTTACTCTAATTTTCCTATTTTGTTTTCTGTAAAGTATATAGTTTATGGCACTTAAGTTGACATCTTGTCATGATCCCATTGACTTCTTACACACATCCCATTAAGTGGTCCAGCTTCTCTGATTTTTCACTTCTTCAAACTCTGTCCCCCGGATACACTTCAGATGTACACACTAGTTTCTGAGTTTCCATCCATGTTTTTTAGTTTAAGTATCTTACCATGAAGGCATCTCTGCCAACTTCAGCTCTTAAAAATCTGCAGTTCCTCTGAAGGACATTACTAAACTGGCCTACACAAGATGACCCGTAATCCTAGCTGATTTTGTAATAATTTTACAATAGTAAATTTTATCTTTCTGACTATCTGGTTTGTAAACTCATTAAATATAGCAATATGTTCCTTTTCGCATGTTAACTGGTCAAAACAAAGCTATTAGACTGTTTTTAAATTGATAGAGTAATAAGATGGTAATTAATTCATTTTGCAAACTGCTGGATTTATGTGATAATGTGAAAACTTAGTTTCCAAGGTCTAGCTACAAATTTTAGCTCTACTACAATATTATATATAACTCATATGCTCTTGGGCAAAATCCTTAACAACCCTTTCTCAATTGTAAAAATGAGAACATTAGTATCTGATACAGAAAGTTGCCCAGAATATGAAATGACAAGGCTTGTGAAAATCCCTAGTACATACTAGATATCTGACGAAAATTTGTTGTTACACATGCTGTCCAGACACATTTCTTGCTTGGTTTTCTATTTGTTTATAATATTTTCATATATAATCTTCTCTCTAGTATTCTTGTTACACTTTTCTGATTATGACAATTGCCTCCTAGAAATATTTTTCTAAGTTTTATGCTTGAGATGAAGTCTAAAAAACAATAAATGGGAAAATTATGCATGCTTTCATGTTCTTGTCTCCCCTGTAGCACTCAATACATGACTCTAATGTTCTAGTGAGCAGAGAGATGCAACCAGCTTCCATATTATGTTGTCTTTGTGGAAAGCCTGTCATCATAAAATTTGCTGCCATCAACTCTGAAGGTGCATTATACTAAATTAAATTAATTTGGAAATGTTTTCTTAAAAAAAATTCTTAAAAAAAGAAAAACAAAAGAAAAAAGTGTTATGAGCTAATTCCTCATTTTGGGAGAAGGGTCGTGGTTTGGCTTTTAAAATAATTAGTTATATGATCAGTTATGAGATGCTTTTTTTTAATTTGTGAAAGGAAGATTTTGTATTTTAAGATCAACTAGGACACTAAGTTTTAGAGGCACATATTGCATCAGATTAAAGAACTAAATTTAAATTCATTTTCAACTTTCTGTGCTATGATATATGCAGATTGAGAGGAGAGTGACACACATAAAATCATGTCTGTTAAGCTTTTAAAATTTAAAAAATAGATTTTTACTTTCCAAGTCTCCCAAGAGTGAAACTCACTGCCATAAATTATCTAACATCAGTCAGGTCACATAAAGTAACAGATTTACAGCAGATATAAAAGGTAAAGATGGGTGAGATAAGCAAACATGACTATAAGCATGACTTTCCCACTAATATTATTTTACCTCTATCCTCAAACAAATGTAGTAGAAAACATTTTTCCTATTTCCTTTGGTTGTTATAATGTGTGGGAGACATGTAACCTCTGATGTGATGACAAGTTTGGGACCGACTTCCTTCCAACACCCATTTCATATCTTGATTTCCTTATCCATTTTTCTCCCCATTTAAGAGATATGTTCCTAGCATAATAAACTTATTTTGTATCAGCCTGTTAAAAAATAATCTCTATTGGTTTTAGTTTATTCAACTATGATGTTAATATTATAGTATAGATGTATTATAGACATAAGATTATAGATGTACATATATTAAGAATAGGTGAGAATGCACAGTCTATAAAAAATTCTGATATTAGTGAATCCATGTCA
Source organism: Lyroderma lyra (assembly GCA_004026885.1). Lineage (NCBI taxonomy): Eukaryota > Metazoa > Chordata > Mammalia > Chiroptera > Megadermatidae > Lyroderma > Lyroderma lyra. Next base: position 43,525 of record PVJL010003820.1, on the reverse strand, counting down.
ATCAAAAACTTTAAAAACTTTTTAAAAATTAAATAAATTAATGTTATGAGAGTTTCAGATTACCTCTGCTCCTCTCAATATGAATAATTTGAAATTTATATTTTGCTTATATATTCAATACACTAATGTTTAGCAATGTTTATGTAACATGAAAGAGTTGGACTTGGGTTATCCTTGTTTTAAAACATATACATACTTTTTTAAAGTTTTAATTTTTATAAGAGCCAGTGGTCTTATTATTTTTCCCAAAATACTTCCAGCAAAATTTGCTGTCGATATACGTCTGGCATTTGTTTCCTTGTCAAATGTTCAATGATAGTTATAAGAGTCTTAAGTACTGAATAAAGCTTTACCTTTAATTAGGTAAGTTACATACATGTCAATAAAGATTTGACCTATTCTCAGAAGAGGCAGAAAAAGAACTTCTAAAATGTCATTTCAATATTTCTTTCTTTCTTTTTTTTTTTCTTGGTGGTTCCCAGGCTGGGAATTAAACCCAGACCTCAGCATTGAGAGTGCCGAAGCCTAGCCACTACACCACTAGGGAACCCCCCATTCCAATATTTCTTAGTATTGCAAGTTAAAGGAATAACATCTTCTGAAATACACTAGTATATAATTCTTAATAAATTTATATCACAAGAAACATAAATCTAAAGAATGTCAAAAAACCTATGACTGAAGCTGATATAAAAATGTTAATTCCTTATTAAGATTGCATCAAGAAAAGGGTAGAGATAGTTGCCAGGTAATTTTTTTTTTCTTTGAACTTTCTCTCTTTTATAATAATATAGGGTTTAATAATAATTAGGTTCATATCATTATATAGTCAATTATAATAATCATCTTTAAATTAAAACAACTCAGTTAATGGATCTCAAAAGTGACTTCATTTAATCTTGATTGAGATGTGTGTAGAAATTAATTATTAGTGTGTTACAAAAATTCATCAGGAGATCCTGGCTACTTAGGACTCTCTACAGAGAGCAGCCCTCACCCTCCAAGTACTGAGATTCACAAAGCAAACACTAGTCTATGAGTTAGGACTAATGTGATGACTTGTCTCCAGCAAAATTCAATGACCAGTTGCCTTTATTTCACCACCCAGAACCCCTTTCTCCTTTTTGTTTTCTGTTGTGTACCTGCTTCTCCTTAGGGACTGGAAACAAATGCCAAAATTATTTTATGAAAAACATAATTAGAATTATTTGTGTGTGTGTGTGCATGTGAGTATTTGTGTGTGTATATGTATGGTACATTTTGAAATGGAAATAGAGAAATAAAGTATACAGTGGATCACATTTTCAAAATCGATTAAAATGTGTATTCCATTGTTATATTTCCTCTTGATCTGGTCTTCACATGGGATTAACAGCTTCTAAATTAACAAAGTGAATATTTTTAATGAATAATTCAGTTTAAAAATGTACAAGCTGACTATGGTACAAAGAAAAATGTAAGCATCTTTCTCATGTCCCTTTAAAACTCAGCTTTATCTTTCCAAGATAAATTCCTTTTAGCCAACTCCTGTGAATTCCTTCCATACTAAAAGCTCTGTAGGCTAAAGACTATCACCATAGAGCCAAAACCCCACACAGTATCTGGCACGTACTACACATTCACTGACTACTAGACAGTCACTGAATATTTGTTGAAGAAAAAGAATAGATGCCAAAGAAGAATTAAATGAAGAGATAATCCACGTTCATGAATAGGAAGACTATATTGTTAAAAATGTTTACTCTTCCAAACTTGATCTATAGATTTAATGTAATCCCAATAAAAATCTCAGCAAGTTATTCTGTGGTTATCAGAAAACTAATGTAAACTTTAGTGGAAGTAAAAATACCCAGAACGGCTAACACAATATTGAAGGAGAAGAACAAAGTTGGAGGACTGATGACTGACACTACCGAACTTCATGACTTACTATAAAAGCTACAGTAATCAAGACAGTGTGGTATTAGCAAAAGAATAGACAAATAGATCAAGAAAACTGAATAGAAAGCCCAGAAATAGTCTCACTTAATGTAGTTAGTGGATCTTTGACAAAGAAGCAAAACAATTCAATGGAATAATGGTAATATTTTCAACAAATGATGCTGGAACAACTGGGTGTCCACTAGCAAAAATCACTGTCCATTTCATGTCTTCTTTATTTTCAAATTCTAGAGAGAAGTTAGACTTTAGGTTTTAAAAATACAAATAACTCACAAGCTTATTTTTAGAATCTCACCTTCCTATTAAAATTTAACAATTGAACTTAAATATTCTCAGAGGTTTTGTTTTGTCTTTTAAAATTTTTTTTGCATGAGAGTATTTAGTATTTTTTATTGCATTTCTATTAATGTTACTATAGGTTTTTATTTTCTACTTATATTTTTATAAAATTCTAGTTCTGTTACTGTTCTTTCTATTTCTATGCTATCATTTCTATTGCTAATACTATAGTTTCTTATATGAAATGATTTCCTGTATAATACTTTTAAACACATAAATTATATACTGATTTCTATGGTCAATATCAGCTAATTTAGGTAGCACTTTTAGTTTGTTTTAAAAGTTAATGTAGTTATTAATTATCATTTATTTATTTCCAGTTTTGACCTTATTAAAAAAAATAGTAATCCTTATTTCCACACTTCAATTTTACTGAAACCATGAATTCCATTTAAATATGTAGTATTGCCAGTAATGTGAATGCCAATGGAATACAAAGTATCATTGCTTTATAAGGACAACTTATATTGTCTCAGACTACTAATATTTCTCCCATTGATGACTTGAAGAGAATGCCCTAAAGCACAATGCAAATTGTTACCCTAATGGGAAGAATCTGAGGACTAGAAAGCCAAGTCATTTCTTTTTTTATTAACAGTAATGACAGCTATTGGCAATTGCCTGTTCTCTACCCATGAATTACTGAGATAAGGAATTCTATAAAGTACAGTAAAAATTTGTGTCAGTTACAATTCAAAGGCATTACTATTCTCTAGTTTCACAGAACAGAGCATGTAGCAAGAATCAATAAGTTGTGGGTTATAAATAGCACTTTATTATCTTCATCCAAAAGCCCCTCTATTCAAGATTGAAAAATGGAGCAACAAGCTGATATTTCTAAAATTGAATTACCTAACTTAGAGTTAGGTCAGAATGATATTCTAAATCTGCATAATTCTTTGAGGCAGTTATATTAGAAAAATTTTTTGTCTTTGAATTTAGATTCCCATTCTCATATTCATAGAAACAGTATAATTGAGGGTGAGCAAGATGAAAATGAAATGAAGTTACATTGATTTTCAAATATTTTTGGAGGAAAATTTCTCGATGTTTTTTTGGTATGTAATTAGAGACACTTCTGACATGTTGACCTCCCTAATGTGTCATTGCCTAGGGGTCCTGTAGCTAAGAAATAAAGACAAGGAAACACAAGAAAAAAGAGCACCAGTGATGGGAAGTGCAGCTTCAGCTGAGGTCTAAGTTCCAGTAATTTCCATTGTTCCTTCATTAGTCAAAGTATTGCTCTATGAATTATATACCAAAGTAAAAACTGTTCTCTTTTTCCAGAGGTGGTTCTCTGCCATTAGAATGAAATTTTGGTTCCCAGTTCATTGGCCTATAAATAATGATCTGAGAAGTGAAATTCTATATTATTTGACACTACTGGAGTCTTACAAATATAAAGAGGTTAGGCTTCTCTACAGTCAGAAAAGGATCATTAATTAGCTGTGTGATCTTGAGAAAACTGCAGGGTCTGGCAGAAGTAACACTGGAAGTTGTATCTGAATGTCTCACATGAGATGGACAGCAATTTGAACATTTCACCTAATATGTCACCTAAAGTGCACTTGAGTGTGATACTGTTATGTTACAGAATTATGTGCTTATGATTTTGTAATAAAAGACTTGGTATGCATTACCAACTCCTAAAAAAAGGGTGCTGTTTGGGCCAGACCCTGTATAAAATATAGTCTAAGTGTCGCTTTCCTCATTTGTGGAGACTTAAATTCAATGTTATAATATACCATATTTTGCCATGTAAAACGCACTCCTGTGTATAATGTGCACCCACATTTTTGGCCCAAAGATTTATGTAGACATAGAATTACTACTACCTATGTATAATGCACATCCTTATTTTTCCCTCACAAATTTGGGCAGAAAATGCACACTAAACATGGCAAAATATGGTAATTAAATTATCTCACTGAGGTAGATCAATAAATATGCCTTAAGTTTATTGGAAACATAATAACTTATCAATGATAGCTATTCCTGAATTATATTTAAGTGCCTACTCTTTCTTTTTGTCTATGTATAAAATTAGTATAATTAAAATTTTCTTTTATGGAAATTGATCTAAAATTGAAATACATTTTAAATAATTTAATTATTCCTTCTAAAGAAGTCTGTAAGAAAGTTAAGAATGTTATTTGTAGGTAGGCTTTCTCACTAGCCATGTTTGAATTGTAAATATTATTTATATTAGAGATATAACAGCATTTAATTATCAAAATAGATATTTTGGGGAAATTAAAAATAATAAATACATTAGAATAGTAATTATATGGGATCAGCAAATAGTCTCCTTTCATCTAGGCTTTATTATTTGAATACAGGCATTTTCAATGAGGATGGAGTTTTTCTTTTTGTAGCTTCATGACACCACAGCACTGAGTTTTATTCCTCTTCAAGTTATCCAGTTCTTTCTCTGCTATATTCAGCAGAAGTTGAGGGCTATTTTGGAGGCACAAAATTTTCCAAATATAATCACCTGTCCTTAGGTCTTCCCTGGTCTCCTACCAAAAGAAATGAATCCATGCTCTTATTGAATATATAGATTTTGCTGTCTTGTATGGTAGCCACTTACCTATATGTAGCTAACAGAAACTCAAACTAAATACCAAACTAGTATAACTGAGAAATTGAAATCTTAATTTTCTGTTTTTAAATTTAATTTAATTTAAATTTAAAAGCCTGAAGCAGTCTAAATATTTTTCTGTTAAGCAACACTATTTCTTTTAAACTACATTTCAATTTAAACCACTAAAATTTAAGAATCAGAATTGACATGTGCTGTAAATATAAAATGGATACCAAATTTCAAATTTAATACAAAGATGTAAAATATCACATTAACAATTTTTGTATGTTGTTATATGTTGTAATAATATTTTTTATATATTGGGTTAAATAAATATATTTTTAAAATTTAATTCATCTGTCTCTTTTTCCCTTTTTTTTTTTTTTTTGGTAGTTACTAGAACATTTAAAATCATACTTGTGGAATTCATTCTATTTCTGTTGAACAATGCTGGTATACAGAGATAACTGAAGTAAAAACACCCAACTGAGAATTCAATTCAAACCTCAGATAAGTCAAATCAAACATAGAATGTGGTAGAAGGACACAAAGCTTGTTTGCTCTTAAAGATTCTAATGCAGAAACTACTATAGGATTTAGTTTAGCAACTAGAATGTAAATTGTTCTTAGCTGGAGTGCTAGTGACAGCTTTACCTAATAGCTTTGGAAAAGAAACTAGAAAGTTGTTAAGTCAGAAGAGTAGTTCTCAAAGTGGTCCTAGAACCAACAACCTTACCATCACCTGACAATCTTATTAAAAATGGAAATTCTCCAGTTCCACCCTAGGTCAACTAAATCAGAAAATTTGGGGGTGGGGGTCTAAAAATCTCTGGTGTATGTCCCCCAGATGATTCTGATGCACACTAAAGTTTGTGAACCACTGGAATATAATATTCTTGCATTGAAATACATTATTTTTGCTAACTAGAATACAATTCATTAGTAAGTTAAATATTACTGTCAACAGGTATTGTGAATAATTTAGTGAATAACTAATACAATAGGGCCACAATTAAATACTGAGGTTGTAAGGAATTCATTAAAGCACTATCATGGCTCCCTCTTCCAACAACTTACATTAACTGATTAGTTTCAGGAAGACGCCTAGATAGGGATTTTCCTGGTTTAGTGTTTAATTATTATATTAATTGTCTTAAGGAAGTTTGCTGCTTAACATTCTCAAACAACTACTGACTTATTGTGGTACAATGGAACCTAATCTACCATGTTTTTACTTTTCATAATGTGCACAGAAAAATTGCCGAATGGGATAATATGTTAGTTTTAAGGCATCCTATTGTGCTTCATCCATTGTGATGAAAAAGATACCCTTGCCTTTTGAGGCTGTCAGAATGATTATGTAGCTTTTGTGATGCTAAATTATTTTGAATATGACACCCTTGCTTCAAAAAATTACTTTAGAATCTTACTAATTTTAATATGAGATTTTGCTGTGTAAATTAAAAATTATTTTTAAATTATTTTGTTTACAATTCCTACCCCTACTGTTAATTTTGTCACCCTCAATATTTGAGTTTGAATAGTTTAATTAAGAAGAGAAAACTTGTCTTTTTTTGTATTTAAAATTTTCAGTTTTCTCTTTTATTACTCATTTAGCTTTTAGGATTTTTTAAAGTCTATTGTTTTCTAAATATATCTACCTCCTTCAAGTTAGTTCCAAATATATCCAAATGGACAGTCCTTGCCTCTATCCTCACATAAATCTAAATATGGATGTAAAAGATATAAGACATGAATTTGACATTAAAATGTGAAATAAAAAGTCAATATATGCATGTACTATTTGAGTACATTTTCCCTTTCTTACAAGGAAAGAAAAACCAGCAAGCAATCTCTGTTAACTACTGCTACCTAGCCTGCATTTCCAGACTGAACCCCGAACAAGGAAACAAAATATTTAAATAAGCAGGATAAGCCTACAAGGACACAGGATTACTTTTACTACTCTAAAGCTAGGAGCTCTTCGAAGAGCTTTAGATATTATGAAGGTATCAAGGCCTAGCACTTGTGAATGCAACATCCATGTCAACGTTGGTGATTATTGTATTTTATAATCTAAAGCACGAGGAATAATAAAAACCATTGCAGTTTTTCCCTTTGTTAGCATTAACAAGTACTATTCTTAGTTATGTGCATGACCAATGCCTTTTTAATGTGTTCTAATTTCAGCCAATAATGCTCTATTCCATTATAAGTGGGTAATAAAGAAATAATATTCTTAACCATGTCAGGCGGACTCAATGCTTCAAAGGGCAGGCATTTAATGGGGTGTTTTGAATGAGGAATTGAGGTATCCTGGAGTTATAGTGTTTTAATCAGTTTTTAAGTTGGAGAAATATAATGGGTGGAAACAATAAATGAATTGACATAGGTAATAATAGCATGCTCAATAAAAATTAAAGAATGTTAATACTGTACTTAACTTTCAGTAAAATTACATGGCAAAAGCCATAGCAAGATAATTACTTTCATTTTCTGCAATGCTGTATCTGGTCATTTTGCTAAACTGGTTTAAGTTCTTACAGGAGCAGCCCTTCTTTCTCTTCTTTTCAAAGGGTTCAATGTATGTCCCCAGGCTCCAGCCACTGTTTGTGGTGATGGGTTGATGAGAGATCTCTTTCTCTGATACAAGATAAAATATTATGTATATTTATATTTTACTGTATTCTAAGGCTTTGAGTTGGTCCCCCCATTCTGAGCAGTTCTTCATAGTGTGTGTGTACACACACATATACATATATATGTATAAATGTAAAACAAAGTATTTTATATTTACAATGCAAAGCCCTCTCTCTTACACTTAGATAAGCACTGGTAGTAGAGAGATACAGAATACAAATGTATAATTGATGATGCTCTGCGCTTTCTAAGCCTTTGATATAAACACCAGGCACACAGATTGTTTTACCGAAAATGAAAATGTCTTTTTGTATGACAGCGGTTTGTTCCAGTGACACTTATGTTTTGCTATGAATCAGAAATAGGTTTAAATTTCTCTCTGGGCGTCCTTTAGCCTCAAAATATTTAAGTATTCTAGGGAAAATAAAAGAGACTTGAACATTTATTTATATACTCCTATATCTAATTTTAAATGAATTTTAAATTTATGAATATAATAAAATTTTTGTATAGAACTATTTGATAAAATAGGAAAGATTACTTATAAGTATTTACAATGACACACAAGACAGTCTTCTAAAAATTTTAAATCTCGGTAATAATGATTGATAATATTGATGTTCACCTAATCTGTAAAATATATTAATTCACTGATTATTACCTATGCTCCATGTCACTCCATTTCACCTTAGTAAAAATGTATGCTATTCAATATTTTCTTTTTTACAAAAATTAAATGTAAATTTATGGAGAAAAAGTAACAATACATAGACCACTGAGACTCCACATGTCTATATTTGAACATTGAATTTGGCACTAGATGTCTTGGCAGCTTAAGGAAACTGTAGATAGGGCCAGTTAACAGGGAGAAAACATCTGTTTCTCAGAGGAAGTAAAGCTCTGTATTTAAAAAATAACAGATATTTCTTGAATGGGTCTTCACCCAGAGGGTCTTTGGTGATAGATATGTAACTAAGTCTGGTAAAAAACCACCCAACAGTCAGCCTAGTGAGAGAGCTCATTTTTTATTGAGTCCATCAGTGAAAATCATCAACACAGAGTTAAAAGTAAGTCAACTCACTGTTTTAAAGATGAAAAAGATAATTTCTAAAACCGTTTTATTCCTATTTCTTTCAGTTGTATTTTTTGCTGAATTCTGGCCAGAATTTGAGATATAAGAATAGTTTGCCATTGATTAGGAACCAGAGTTGCTCTTGGTTTTTTGTTTGTTTGTTTGTTTGTTTTGTTTTTAAATAAAAGCAAACCAAGAATGTTGGTCATTATCAACAATAAAAAGTGTTGGCAAGGAGGTAGAGAAATTAGAACCCTTGTGCACTGTTGGTGGGGATGTAAAATGGGGCAACTCCAATGGAAAACACTATTAAAAAACTGAAAATAGAGCTGCATATGATCCAACAATCCCACTGCTAGATACTCATCGAAAAAATTAAAATCAAGATCTCAAAGATGTATTTGCATTTCCATGTTCATTGCAGCATTACTTATAATAGCTAAGGTGTGGAAAAATCTAATGTTTATCAACAGACAAATGGATAAAGAAAATGTGGTATATACATACAATGGAATATTATTCAGCCTTTAAAAAGGAGGAAAACCTGCAATATACAAAAGGATGATCTAAACTTGAGAAATTATAATAAGTGAAATAAGCCAGTAACAGAAAGACAAATACTGTATAATTCTACTTATCTCAGATATCTAAATAGAAACAGAAAGTAGATCAGTGGTTGCCAAGGGTTTGAGGTAGAAGGAAATGGGGAGTTACTATTCAATGGGCATACAGCTTTAGTTATGAAAGGTGAGTAGGTTTTAGAGATCTGTTGTACAACATTGTGCCTATAGTTATAATACTGTGTTGTACATTTAAAATTCTTTTAGAGGGTGGTGGATCTCATATTAAATGTTCTTACTACAATTTAAAAAAAGAGAAAACTATCAGTATTAATCCTAAATAGTCACTCAAAGTTTGTTATTAAGTATTGCACAGTAAGTAGCAAGTCCATGGCCTGTTAGATGAAATAGGATGTCTGGACTGCCACAGCAATTTCATAATTACTGTTTAGGTATCTATCTCCATTATTGAATGTTGAGCTTCTTGTGGGTGGGGACAACTTTTATTCACCAGGTAGTGCCTGGCATATATAGTGTAAACATTGTTATAGCTTATCTATTGGCACATTTTATGAGACATCTGTTTTTGAACATTAAAAATAATATTGTTTAAGACAATATTAAAAGTTTTTTTGAAAGAAGGATTTATTCATACTGCACATTTTAAAAGGACATGACAGAATCAAATACAGATACAAAGTTTCAACATACTTGTATATTATTGATTATTTTGGGTTGAGCCCATATTTCAATTATTAAGCATTTAGACTAGATCTGTTATAATATTCATATACTAGGGAAACAAAAACTTTTTAGAAAATAAATCCTAGAAGGCTGTAGAAGATTCTACCACACAATATGTACATGTTCAACTAAGACTTTAAAATATCTATGTGTAATTTTCTAAAACTCATGTCTCTTTAAGAATCTTACTATATTTAAAGCACTTATAATGCAAATGGAAGTTCTGGCAAAAATTAGCTTGTTTGAAATTTTTTTTCAAAACTTTTAGCTCCACAATACTTTCTTCAGTAATTTCTATGGGACAGCAAATTTGCAGGGGAAAAAAATGTAAATTTTAAAAAGCCTTAGGGCCAACCATTTTTATTTTCTTATTAAAATACTGTTTCTAGAAAGGAAGTTTCTACCATGAAAAATAGGGGAAATGCTATAAACTTTATCTATATAAAGTGTATATGTGGCACAGGGGACAGACAAAGCCTTTACCTTTGTATTTTTTGTTTTTTATAGTTTTACTTTTTATTTTATTATTTTTTATTGTTACATTTATTGGGTGACTACCTTTGGTTTTCATTTACTACGTTTCTTATGTGGTGGGCTCTGTCTTAGCACTTTACATCATATGTCAGGCATTGTCATAGTCAATCCTCTCAGCAACTCTTTGAGGTTTAGATTGTTATACCCATTTAACAGACAAAAAAAGTAAAATTTAGAAAAATTAGGTAACTTTCCTAATGCCATGAAGCTGATTCAGTGTAGGTATGAGATGCAAACCCATCCTCTTCCTTCGTTGTCATTCATGGTGTTCATAAACGACTTTTCATTTAAGCAAAGCAAAGATGTTACTGTCGGGAGCAAACTTACTCCAGAAGTTCAACTTCTTTGCTTATTTGTTTCTGGGGCTTGATGGTGCTTGTCTTCAGGTTGATTTTTGGAGGCAGCATTCTCACTCTGTGCTCTTCGGTTTTTCCTTTGTACTCTTTGTCCCTTCACGTCACCACGTGAAATAGCCAGCACCCGTGATGCTGGGCACGGAGTGCCACGGCCCGCGCTTACGTTTGCTGACGCACCTCGGTCTGACCAGAGGAGCCCCCAGTGTCTGAATGGAATGTGGGCAAGGACCTCTTTGCCAGCCCCCCCTCGGCGTTCTTCCCATTTGCTAGGTGTGGCATCACACATTGTGGGAGATAACAGGCAGTGAGTAAGTGTGAGTCCTGAAGATAGAACTCAGAGAGCTTCTAGAAGCCGATGGCGAGGGTTGCCCTTAGGACGGACGTCAGCCTACTTTAACCAGACCAGCTCTAACGGCCCGAGATGTCTTTTGATAGAAGGGGTGTCCGAAAACAAGAAATTTGAATCGCACTGGTGTAGTGCAGAGTCCTCATAATTGCTCTGACCCCTCTTTTCAGACTCTGCTCTTTCCTCCTTCACCACCAAACTCTACTGAAAGTATAAAGTTTTAAACATTTTCATTCCAATGTATTCACTAAATCTTTTAGTGATAAAAAAAAATTTAACCGTAATTATATTATCTAATTACTGAATTAGATAACATTAAGCCATTGGTAATATGCAAAGCAAAACTTAATCTATGACTAATTAATGAGTTCCTCTGTATCTATGAAATAAATTAACTATCCAAGAATATAGATTTTGTGGTTACTTATTCATTTTAATGATATTAAGAACTAAAGCATGTTCTTAATTACTGACAACTAGGCAAAATAGTTGAGTGCAATGAATAGCTTAAAAATAAAAAAAATTACAGAGTTTAATTTCACTAATTCTTATATATAGACTCAAGGTCATGAATCAGAACTTTTAAAACTATTAAAACTGCAGTATATTAAGAAATAACATTCAATGCATATTAATAAGGTCATTTTTCTATGTCAAATTCTTCTAAGACCGAAACTACATTATAATTTGAAGTTAGGCATTTTTGAAAGGCATTTTCATGTATTAATAATAGGAACACATAAATGGTACAATAAAATTGGTTTGGTAAACCCAATTAGTAGGGCAACTTCAGGCAATTCATTCAAGTAAAACCCGTCTGAGCTCTCTTCTTATGTGGGCAATAGCAGTCGGCTCACGAGTGTAAGTGTATTGAGAGAAGAAGAGAAAGAGTAAACGTTATAAGGATAATGGTTGTTAAAAACTTGTGAAGGGTATTCTGGCACTTAATGTATGAATACTACAGTGAGTGTACACGACAGCCACCACTCTCATTTTTTTCTCCTGTATTTCTCAAAATGATTTTCTAGTCCAGCACTGAGTGTAGTTGTGTTTAAGGAGAAAGGCGATGCTATCTGCAGTGTATGTTGCTTCTGGGGAAGAACAAGGAGTGATTTTTGCACGTATAGACCTTAGGTATATAATAAGTCTGAGTTAGTCCCTGGCACATGACGACAAATCCATTTATTCCTTTATCCTTTCTTTCTTTCTTTCTCCCATTCCTTCCTTTCTTCTTTCATCTACTAGCTAGCTATTCACCCATTTTTATTTCTTCAGTTTTACCACAAACTTTCCATCCAACATAAAAACTAATTTTTCAAGTTCTGAAAATATTTCAGCAAAAATCTGAGATGAGAAAAAAGTAAATTTTTTAAATAGTTCAACTTTAAAAGTTGAACATCTAGATAATTCTCAGTTAACAGACTTCATTTTTTTTGTAAACTTAACTGCATTTACGTTAAACCGTTATGTTTGCTTAAAATGAAAACAATTCAAAACATTTTATTTTAAATAAATTTAAATTTGAAAGCATTTTTGAAGACATTATGTCAATATTAATTCAAACAATCTTTAAAATCATGTCAGTTTTTAAATTTGTTTTGTTTTTAATACAAGCATGAGGGCTCTGCAGTGACATTCCCAGGGTTCAAATCCTGGCTCTGTGACTTCCTCCGTCTGTGCCCTTGAGCAGGTGACCTACCCACGGTAGTGGGTAATAGTACCTGATGGAGTTATAGTAAATAGGAGTTGGTGGAAGTCAAGTCCATTGGATAACACCCAGCACAAAGTAAGGACACCATGGAGGCTGGCTCATGTTACTAATTTTAATAGAGGTTTCCAGAACGACTAAAAAGGGAGTTCATTAAATAATTGGAAAATTGATAGCCCAGTAAAAGTGATGCAGTCCCAATTCAGTGCCCGTTCTCAGGGGGTTCCAAGTAGCACTGGTCTCAGATGTTTTCCTGAGAAAGTTGTTCTGAAAAACCCAAATGACCAACAAGCAAAAAAAAAAAAAAAAATTATCCACTCACTATCCCCACAGAACAAAAACAAAATTCCATAGGCACCCTGGAGAGAAAGTAGTGATGGAAACCAGAAAATAAATCCAAAATGCAGGAACTCTTCCTTTTAATTTATTCACTTGAATGTCTGAAGCAAGTTAGTTTTACTGACTGCAAAAAACTCCAATGAAGGAAGTCAGGATCTCTAACTAATAGCAAATTATGATCATGAACTATAAATCAGTGAAATTGAAAAAGGTTTGATATAATATACTAGGTGGTGATGATATAGTAGAAACCATACTAAGCAAGAGCTATAATTATAAAACAAGAAGTTGATAGAAAAAGAAGGGTTTTATTCAAGTGTTATTTTTACAATCACCAATCTTGAGAACAGACATCGCTAACTGGCATATTTACCTCCAGCTAAATATGATTATAGCATTTGAAAAGACTGATATTTTTTGGTTTATGTTATTTCATGACAAGCTAATATTTTTTTTCCAAAGCTAAATATATGTATAGATGACATTTTAGGTGGGTTTTACAGAATACCGTTAGGAAATAGTACAGACTTCTCTGCACAGCAGGGCCCATTGTAATTGGCCCATCAGTGGTTACAGGCAGATTGAACGCAGCAGTTGGAAGTGATCTAGAAATCTATGACACCCTCCAAAATGACCTCATCACTTCTGCAGTACCCCATTCTTTCCCTCAATCATAACACTGTGGAGATGAATCAGCAGTTAGAAAGCATTGTACTCCACTGATATAGACTTGACTCTATTCTATAAATGAAACACTTCCAAAATATTACTGTGGGTGATATAGAGCAATTTTTATCAAATATTTATTTTTCCCTTAATTAGCTGCTGCAATTATTCATAACAATGATATATCTCAACTAGTGCTGTCTTCTGAGATCTTTAGGAAAGGAAGAGAATCAATCTAATGTTTAGGAATATCTGACAGCATTCGACCCTCACTGCAGTCCTGGGGGAAAGGTGGTCTGCCTGCTATTTTTATGGATGAGGACGAGGAAGCTCAGAGAATCATTTGTCTAATGTTGCCAGGTTTGCAGGAGGTGGACCTGGAGGCCTCTGCTTAAGATCTTCCACTACTTGATAGAACTAGAAAATTTATGTAAAATTTAGCATAAAATCACTCAACTAGAAGTTAATTCTTCAATGCTCCTGTCAGTGGCTATATAATTGATGATAGGGGAATTATCATATCCCTGGTAAAAGCTGAATGATAAATAAAATACTGGGCTCATTATTATCATTTTCATACCTAACAGTACAGAGATTGTAGGAAGAAATACTAATTTGTAGTCAATATGGCAGGGTCCACACAGTAGCTATACCACTACTGGTTCTAAGAATATGAGCAAATTATTTTATCCCTGGAGACTCCATATTCTGTAAAACCAGCAAAGAGGATGGCCAGGAGACTATTTAATATATATTAGCTCAATAAATTGTTGATTTGGATCAATCATATCGAGTAATGTAAGTCATCTATTTAAAGTTTTAAGTTGCTGAAGAATTTTATTGCTCTTCTACAAGCAGTCTGCATTTCACAAATACTAAATTGTAGAAACAATGTGAATTCAGATTAAATGGGAGTTTTACTTGAATAAAAATAAAGGGAATTCCTTACATCTTGTTTTTTCTCAAAGGATATCTACATTTCTTTTACTCAAACACACCAGTTACTAGCTCTTTGAGCTGCAGCTAGAATGCACTCAATACATTTAGAAAGAGAAGCTCTGAAGTCTGGAATCATTGATGAATAAATCAGACATTCATTTACATTTGAAACTGAAACATGCAGGAAGATTCTCTTTAATGTGGGTATCTTAATGTTCAAAGTGGTATTAAAGTACAGGAACTTTGCTGAGTTTTAATGACAAAACTCTTTTTTATTCTTAGAGATATCACCAATAGGGGATGCAGCTAGAAGAATCGGTAAAGTAACTTTGAAAAAGGAGGTTTATTCACTCTAGTTTCATGTCTTTCCTTCAGTGTGTTGAGGCATCAGACTGGCAATTACATCTCTGTCAACATCTGCTCTCATTTTCCAAATTGACAGCATTTAGAAGCAGAAGTTGGGATTAGATGTTTTTCTTAAACCTCGGATCAGTCTGTAAAAGCACAGTTTGTCTGCCACAGAAAAGCCTTCCTGAGACATCTTAAAACATTATTGGCGTCAGCCAAACATGTCCTGCAAAGGACTTAAGTTTATTTTACAATTTTCCAAAATTTGCCAAAATTTACTAATTTTATCAAACATTGAAGCGAATGGACAGTTTTCTGTAAATGAACTGGAGCACAGTCACTAGTGAGTATTATGGGATCAGAAATGTACTATACAAATTAGACGTGACACAACTGTGGAAGTAGCTGTGCAAGTGAAGGTCACAGATGCTAGTGAGATCGTCAGAGAAGCCATCAGGCTGAGAAAACAAACGCCTCCAGCTGCCAGGTTGGCTGCGGGGGGGAAGCTGGTGTGGGAGTCTGTGGACAGCTGTACCTCTGATAACGTACCACCTCTGTGATGCCATGGTGAAGCCCTGGTGGTGGCCCTGGCCATTGCTGGAAACTAGGGTCAGCAGCCAGGAAGATAGAGAACAGAAGAGAATCAGGACGAGCCTGAACACGTTAGGTACCTACCTACCTGTATGCACTTGTCTATCACAACCTCTCACCAAGCCGTGACTACTGGACTGCTCCACTTGTGCCTTCCAGATCTCACCTGTGTTTCCCTTTTGATCAGTTGTTTATGACACTCATACAGGGAAGAGGGTTTGGGAAATAGTTTTCAGCTTAACCACATACACACCATAAACCCCTACATTCTTCATCATGCATTCTGTGAATGCTTGTTCCATTGTTGGCCCTGGTGACATTCTTTTGGTTCCCTTTTGGAACTATTTGCATTAATTCTATTCTCAGAACAATGCAATAGAAACCCATTCAGTATCTTTGCTTTCCTTACTACTTGGATGT
Organism: Lyroderma lyra; assembly: GCA_004026885.1. Taxonomy (NCBI): domain Eukaryota; kingdom Metazoa; phylum Chordata; class Mammalia; order Chiroptera; family Megadermatidae; genus Lyroderma; species Lyroderma lyra. The sequence continues at coordinate 27,398 of PVJL010003820.1, read as the reverse complement.
CTTCTTCATAAACTTCTCAAAGCTGTGGATTTTTTTTATTTGTTTGGTTTTTGTTTTTACCTACCACGGTGTTGAAGCCAAAGTCCTTACAGTGACCCAAAAGATTTTACTCCCCATATCCTCTCTGACCCTGTCTCCCAGCCTTCTTTTCCCCCTTCCCTTAGCTCCAACCACTCCTCTTGTTTCAGACATGCTCCTGCCTAATGCCTGTGCATTTGCTGTTCCCAGAATGCTTTTTCTCTGAAATATCCACATAACCATTCCATCACCTCTTTGTGGTCTCTCTCCAAGTACCAACTTCTCAAAAAAAAAAAAAAAAAAGAAAAGAAAGAAAAGAAAAAGAAAGAAAGAAAGAAAGAAAGAAAGAAAGAAAGAAAGAAAGAAAAGAAAAGGCTTTTATGACTATTTTATTTAAAACTATACTTCTGACTCTCAATTTATCTTTCCTGATTTATTGTCCCCATTGTCTTTTTTGTTATCTAACAAATTACATACACTCTGTATGGATTTTGTGTGCCATCTTTTTTCCCATACTAGAATATAAACCCCAGGAGTGTAGGACTTTTTATGTGTCTTATTTACTGCTGTGCCTGGCATGTAATGGACAAGCAAGGCAGTAGTAACCTCACAAATATCTGTTGAATATGTTCAATGCATTAATAGTCATGAAATTGTTTGGTCTATCCATAAGGATTATGCAAGTGTTTTGTTATGGATGCAAGTAATAATTTTAAATGCCGTATTTCAAAATAACACTAGAAAAATCTAAAGTTCAGTTAGTTTTTCATTTTGACTTTCACTTCACTGATGATGAGACTTGCAACATGCAGGGGTATTTGTTGTATTTATCTAGCTATTAATATCTAAATTTTTACTTCTCCAGGGTTTTCAAACAGCCAGTCACAAAAGCAAATTGTCTCAGCCATGGCAAGACCTTTGCTCTCCTCTTGAAGCCCTGAATTAGCCACTTTTCTAGATGATCCCTCTGAAATCTTAAGGACTTGAGCTGAGAGACGCAAGGGAAGGACAGCTCAAAAATGAGTGTTCAGATTTGCCTGTTGAGTTTTTACGTTTGACTGTAGAGATACTAATCTTTAAGGACCCCATATTCAGAAAGTGGTTTTGAAAATAAAATATAGTTAAATCTTAAAACACCTTTACTTACTTATTATACCATTGCTCTCTTCCCTTCCACTACTCCTTTCATTTTTTCACTTTCAATCCAATTTTTACCTTTCTTATTTTCTTCTTCCACATTTAGTTATTTCCATTCTCCTAGGTCATAAGAGTATGCACAAATAATGTTGAGAGTTAACAAACATAAAGATTTAATTAATAAACAGAGGAACTTAATAAATATGGAATTAGAATGAGTGAATAACTCCAATTCAGTCTCTTGCCTTACCACTTACTGCAGCCTAAGATTGTGAAAAGCTTGCATTCCCCTAACCCTGTTTAACTGATAATAGATAATATCTATCTTTATGAAATTTAGATGAGTGAATATGCATAAAACATTTAGTACAATGCCAAAGACATAGCACACACAAAATCTGTTATTATCAATATTACTATTTATAAATGTGAATAAACACCGTGTATGTAATATTTCATCTCTCTGGTTCTCAGTAAACTAGAGTATTTTTACCTGCTTTTCAGCTATAAAATTCTGAGTCTATATTATACAGATTATATGTATAAAAAGGGATGTTTGAATATATACACATATGATATAATCTCTATTGAATTATCTCTTAACTTGATTAAACAATGATGGTAATGAAATTTGAATCATCATCAGACCAGCTTATTACTGTCATTATACATGAATAATAGCTATTTAATAGCTATTTCTTTGAAAGGATATCAAATCATATGAATTCATTCATGGCAGTACACTCTTCAAATTATATATTTATAAGATTTTAGTTTAATAATTATTTGAAATAATGTATTTTGTAGGAAATTTCATCCTTACAAATACATTATATCCCCAAAATTACAAGTCAGTTGTTTGAAACTCTGAAACATTTCACATAGAGAAAACGCTAGAAATGGAGTCTATAATTCTCCATGCTTGAGAAAAAGTTAGTTCCATTGGGATAAGAATGCAGATAAAAATGGTTTTGCAGAATCTGTAAGTTGTGATTGGACATTTTCACAAAATTTAGGGTACTAGAATCTTTATTTCATTTCAGAAGCTAATATGTTCTGTCCCTACTCTTAGGACTTTGGGACTATTTTTAGGTGTTCATTGTGTACAACTACCTTAGCACTGGCACAATGCATTATTTTTTATAGTAGCAAAAGATTAGGGGAAAATTTTTAAAATTGTTCTATGGAGAATTTGTTACATAAATAGGGTACAACCATACAGTGAAATACTATGCAGCTTTTAAAAATGACCAGCAGCTGTTTGTGTGCTTATATGAAAACATCACTAAGATGTGTTATTGTGGAAATGAAACAAGGCCCAGAAAGGTCTGACTAATAAGCTATAATTTTTGTGGAAGAAAATTCCATTTGTGTGTATATGTCTATGGAATACTAGTGTAAGAGAGGGAATTACTTTTCTAGAAGAAAGGAAAGGAGAAAAGAAGACATTTCTTTTTGTTTTTTATCAAAATGAATACATAAGCACATAGTTTAACTTTGTATTTTCCCTCTCCTTGGATATATTTGTAATGCATGTACTGTTAATACACTTGTCAACCACATGCCAGAAGGTTTTTGTTTAAATTCACACTTGCAACAGGAGGAAGGAGAAAACAGACATCTACCTTGAGGAAATGGGAACAATTGAGAGGGGAAGAGGAAGACTGTTTGAAAGAATGCATGAGTACATTGAGAAAGAGATTATTTAAGGTGCAATTAACTAAGGTGTAGAATGGAAAGGAGGAAACCAGTGACTGGATTGTCCAGAATTTCTCTGAGAAGGAAGAAAAAATCTTGGGGGAACCTGGTCAATTCAGATAGTTTTCTGCCACCAGGTAGTATTGTCAACCCAAAGCAGTTTGGATGCTATAGGTTAGGGCGGGTTCCTATGGGTTGGCGTGTTAGTAGAGGGAGAGAAAAATGAAATGGCTTTGGGATTAAGAAATGGAAAACGGTGTGTGAGCAATTATTCCAAAGTTACTATAGTGGTAACTACACACGTAACAATTCAGTTCTGCCACTGATAGTGCTTGTGAGGAAACCATTATATTACGTGATTATGTGTATGTATATAAAACTGCTGGAAGGCTTGCAAAAAAACTGTTTTCCTTAATGTTAAACTTCATGTTAATATAATATTATGGTTTCCGAAAAAAATTTTCTCCATAAATTTTTGTCAGCAAGATAAAATAAAGGGAATGGTATGTTAAAACAGAGCTGATATATAACCAATGAAGCTGACAACAAAATTTTTGAGTTGCACTAAAATTTGAGTTGAATGACCTAGGAAGCTGAACCCTCCAGAAACAAATTGGGCTTCTCTCCAATAAAGTGTCAGGCTCATTGAGTTAATAATTGACCAAGTAGTAAATGCACATACATCCATGGGTAAATTTTGTATAATGGATACATGATTCATGTGTATCTCAGAATTATCATGTTAGGCAGTGATGTCTGATAGCATATATGAGGGTTTGTTGGAATGTATCCAGCCACGTTATATGAAAACTAGAGGCATTTATAGCTGGATTTTTTCCAGACAGCCCCTTGTATATTAGTTTAAATGTGATATCTGAAATATCAGTTTTATGTGATGTAAATAAATGTGTATTGTACCTTTTTATTCTCTATCAACTCTATTTAAACTGTTTTGAAATATGTATACAAACACACACATACATACATCCATACATAGGGTGCCAAAAAAAGTTATACACATTTTAAGAGAGAATAAAGCTGTGTTAAAATTGTAATACTCAATATGTACCAATAACAAAAGATGAATGCAAGTCACATTTGACTTCTGCAATTACAGGTGGTGCTCACAGTGGTTACCATGAGCATCCAGACACTTCTGATTACAGCAAACTACTGCCTGGGCAACGTTGACCAAAGTGTCCACAGTGCTATGCATCTCAAACTTGCCACAATGAATGCAGTTGTTAGCTATGTTGGAGTTTCTGTTGCATACTCACGTGTCCATTGTGGCACTTCCACGATGTTCTCACGTTTCAAATACCACTTCAAAATGGTTTGTGCTCCTCTACAACAACCGCGCTTCTTTGTCCTGCCTGGGGATGCTAGCATTTATTTGATTAACACCATTTTTTGAGCAAACATCATACTACACATTGCTACTATACTTCAGTTCAACTACGAAAAGTAACACATAGATAACATCTCTTAAAATCTGTACACATTTTTTTGGCATCCCAGTGTTTATATATTTTATATAGGGAGGAAACTTGTGAGATTATTTATGCAAGAATATTTTGGGGTTACACTGTGCAAAGTTGAGTTCATGCACTGAAAACAAGATGATAAAAAATATATACACAGTCTCTACCCTCATAGTGTATGATTATGAAAAAATAAGGATTTGGAGTTGTACTTGACTGGCATACCCAACATGTTGCTTGTTGATTTTGTCATACTGACAAATTAATTAGCTTCTCTAATTCTTCATGTATTCCAAAAATATGAAGAATCTCCTGTGCTCCCACTACAGTTTAAGGTATTGGGCAAACAGGAATGAATAAAATAGATAAAAATCTTTGACCTTAAGAAGCTTACACATCAGTTTATCATATAGTAACATAATAATCTCATTGCAATAAAGATTGAATGAAAAATAAAATAAACATATACAGTACTAAGATCAGTTCTAGGAAACAAATTGTCTTCCAATAAAGAGCAATTCTGTTCTCTTTTGATGTATGAATCTTTAGATATTTTTTTCTACAAGTTCTCCATTCGTAGGAAGGGAAGGTCTATCTTCTCTGTCTTTGCATTCACAGTAGGAATTCAATTAACGTTTATCAAACTGTTATACTTTTTATTTTGATAAGTGGTAAGAAATGACACTAGAAAGTTACACAAGAGACAGAACTTGCCTGACACACTGAGGAGTCTAAATTCTGTTCTGTGAGTAGCAAGGAACCACTGAAGGGTCTTAATCCAAGAGTTTAGGAGTCCAGTTTTGCAATTTAGAAAAAATAACTATGTCAGCAGTCAAAGTTCAGAGAGAAAAGTGGGGAGGCAAGGGAAGAATAGGGGGAACTAACATTTGTTACCTGCAATGTAGATGTAGCTATGCTATTTTACATTTTATATAACTTTTTTCCAATCTTCACAATAGCAGTAATATTAGTATACTCATATACAGATGAATAGACTTAGAATCAAAGATTTGAAACATAATACTCAAGATCAACAGCTAGTACAGCTAATAAGATGGTATATGAACCCAGTTCTGTTGAACTCCAAAACTCACTGTGTCTCCAATATTAATGGTGGCAAAAGGAGGAGAATTGCAGAATGTGATTTGGAGGAATGGGGATTAAGATAGAAAGTGGACGTTTTGTGTACATAATTCTTTAAAAAAAAATCTGACCCCGAAAGAAAAGCTATGGAGTAGGGACAATGAGCTATTTGACTTGCTAAATTAAATGTTTCATTAATAACTTTTATTTTTACTTTATTTTATACTTTATTTTATTTTATTTATTAATGTATAAAGGGCCTTGAAAAATAAGTGCAAGTTCTTATTTTAATTTTGTTCTACACCACGGATTGATAAACTAGTTTGTAGGCCAAATTCAGCCTACCTTTTGTTTTTCTAAGACTTTATTGGAATAGTACTACCCTCACTTATGTGAGTCTATGGCTCACATTCACATGTTGTCTGTGGCTGCTTTTGCACCACACTCATGGAGTTACACAACTGGAGACCATGTGGTCCATACCACCTAGAATATTTCCTATCTGGCCCCTTACAGAAAAAAAATTGCCTACACTTGTCTTATAAGGAAAAAAGAGAGCTGTTGAAAGTTGTTACCAAAATTAAATGGATTATGAGGAACATATAAAATGGTATACATATAAACAAGATTAATGTGGTTATTCCTGCAGGATAAATTTATAGGGAATTATGCTACTATTGCAGGAAAGACGTGATGGGAACCTCGCCGAGGTGGAAATAGGCGGGAAAGGATAGATGCAGACTTGGGAACTGATGAAATGAAGGAGGTGAGAGGATGAGAGAAAACATCAAAGGTTGATCCAAAGGACCTGGGTGAACAAATATAGAAACGGAGAAGTCAGGAAAGAAAAACAGTATAGGGGAAGATGGAGAAATTTCCTTTAGAACTGTGTAACACATTAAATATGGCATGGTGGCGAGGACATGGACTTCAGATCTCAGAGACCTGGGTCTGAGCCCCACTCCCCTAATTATACATGTGTGACATTGCTAAAATAACCTTTTCCAGCCTGTTTCCTTATCTATAAAATAAGGATAATGATGTTAACGATGTCTGTCCTCAAAGATTTTAGTGAGGTCAAAATGAGATGCCACATACCTAAAATTGTGTTTGAAACACATTAAATAATTGGAGCTATAATAAGCTATTGTTATTATTGTCCATAAAGTTATTATATTTCAAAATACTATAGAAATTAGGATATTATTACAAGTATTACATTACATCAAAGTAGATTTTATTTTCATTGGTGTCAAAACTGGACCTTTAGCTTGAGTTTGGCCTATTTCTTATAAATTTAACCATGTTTCTTAATGAAGTCAGGCAATTTGTCATGGACGTGCTCAAGTAGGAAACTTTCTAGCATAACATTAATTTCTTTGGCATGAAGAATAAATTAAGATGATTATTAGTATTACAGAATTATTCATTGTAATTGGCATAATTTTAATGGTATTATAGAATGTGATCAGATGATTTTTGTCTAAAAACTTAGTATTCCAACTTTAAATTCATTTTTATTTTTTATATATGCTTCAATCTCACTATTTCTTTCTACAGTTATCCCCGGGCATGATTACATTGACATAACTACTATCTAGTCACCCAAGAGTACCTCCAGACAAAGTATTTTTTTCTCTTCATTGTGCTAATCCTTACAGGTCATTCTATATTGTTTTTCCATAACACTCATGAATCAAATGCCAAAATCAAAATTAAATAAAGCAAAATGTCTCCTTTCTAATGTAAATATAAATGAAGAGTAAATATAAATGAAGACTATTTATGCATACATAAATAGTCATAACTTACAGTTTAAAGACTTGTAAGGTATGTACACACCTATACCTATATCCTCCACTTCATAATCAGTCTTAGCTATTAAACTTTCAGGAAGTAAAAAAATAATGCCTTTTCTGTCCTACTTGATTTAGAAACTGATTGAGAATTGATGCCGGGGTCAAATAGCTGGGCCAGTTTTATCACTGGCAAAAACTAGGTTTGTCAAGTTTGGCTTAAATGTGAGTAAATGGACTTTGTGATACATTAGTCTCCCCTCATGCACAGGTAATACGTTCCAAAACATGTAGAGGATGCTTGAAACCATGGATAGTACCAAACACTACCTTTGCTATGTTTTTTTCTTATATACACCTATGATAAAGTTTAATTTATAAATTAGGCACAGGAAGAGATTAACAACAATAATAAAATAGAACAATTATAACAATATACTGTAGTAAAGTTATGTGAACATGCACTCTCTTTCTCTAATAACTGATCTGATAACAGAGATGGCTATTAAGTGACTAACAGGCAGTGACATATACAATGTGGCTACAAGGACATCGGAAAAAGAGCTGAATCAGATCCTGGATCGGATGAAGTGTGATGGTATGAGATTACATCATACTACTGAGAGTGGTGAGACTCTACTTCTTCAACTGAACTTTAAGCATTGCCACTTAGAAGAGGGGTAAAAGTCCAAGAGTGTTAATCAAAAAAGTTTCTCCACATGAAAACATTAGCAGTAGGGAATAAATGTTTACCCATAACATCAATTTATTCCTAGAACTCTTTCTTACAATTAAATAGAATTGAGTAGAAGAGTAGAAGGCTAAATGCCCCCAGGTTATTCTGAAGCAGAGGGATGCAGCAATGTTTATTCTAAACCATTTTGATAGTGTTTCTCTCAAAACCTTAGATTTGGGGGGCTCCCTGGTGGTGTAGTGGCCAGGCTTCAGCACTCTCAACACCACGGCCTGAGTCCGATTCCCAGCCAAGGAACCACCACCAAAAAAACAAAAACAAAACAAACACACAAAAAAAAACACCTTAAATTTTTTCCCCAGCCTTCTTTTATTGTGTCTCCTTTGACATGTATTCTCTTATGCTTCAAGTATTTTCAGTTGTCCTGAATTCTGAGGTTTTACCACACCACTGACATTGGTATTTATTTTATTGCTAATCTTTCATCCCCTGTGCAAACATGATTTAATTTATAGCATGATTTCACCTTGAGGAGTACTCTGTGGATCACTGAGCAGTCACAGTCTGGCTGCACATGTACACTGTCATCTTTACCACATTTTGGTTTATCTGTTTAAGCAGTTGGCAGTGAGGTTAAGCTTAGTGATGAATGCTTTGTGAAGTTCCTGTCTTTCTTAGTGCACACATTGTGGTAATATTTGATGATTCATTTACCTAACACATACCAAAAAGAATCATTATAGAGGCTGGAGTTACAGTCGTTTTTATTTTAACAAATAAGAATAACCAGTCTCAGAAAAATGATACTTGTGTTTTAGAATCTGCTTCAACGTAGTATTATATTCAGTATGATAATGCAACTGATGTTAACTCAATTTATGTCACTAGTCTAACTTGTTTCACATGAGGAACGAAAGAAAGTATCTGGTACTGTCTTCTCTATAGCATCCTGTTGTGAATTGACTCAGAGCCACATGTTCTAACTGTAGTTAAAATCTAGGCTCTGCTACTGGCATTCAGGCCTTTGGTAAGTTACTTCGCTTTACTAAGTGTCAGTTTTTCATCTTTGTAGAATGAGGATGATACAACACTCACAAGACTGCTGGAGAATAAAATGAGATAACATAGTGTATGTAAAGAAGTATTTAGCATAGTGCTTAGCTTGTAAGTAGGCTAATATGTGTTGACATGCTCAACACATATAGTCTATTTAACTTCAATATTTATTCTCCTCATTTAAATGCCACTAGATGATAGTCCTATATTGGTGATACTTGTTTAGTGAACAGCGGAATGGTCCGAAAGAACCCCTCAAATAATAAATCATCCAGCCTATATGCATGGAATCTGGGATGGTGAGTGGACCCTGGACTCCACAATATAGACAATAGGGAGAGAGAAAGAAAATAATAGTTGCTGGAAGGTTTACATAAGAAAATTCTTGTAGAATAGAGAAGTTACTTCATGTCCGTCTGCTCTACACTGCTTTAGTTAAAACTCTTTGAAAAACGAGAAACAAAACCACACCATGGTGTCTCAAGTAAAATTGAGAGTGCAACAGTAGCAGATATCATAAGGATATGACAGTTAATCCCATTACTTTCCAGTATTATGAAGTGAAGTATAACTGTACCCCATGGAAAAAGAGATTAGGAATTGTTGAGTCCTAGGCTGAGCTACCGTCTCTCAGAGGCTCTAAGGCCTCAAGTTTCTGTCCTCGCTTTCCCTTCTCTCTCCCAACCCACTGTCTGTAATTTCCTTCTCCTCTTTCTTTCCTCTAATTCACTCTTTCCTCTCATTCTCTCTTTCCTCTCTCATTTTTTCTCTCCTGTGTCTCCCTCTCTTCCCTTCACCTCTCTCTCTTTCTCTCTCTCTACACCCCTTCTCTCTCCCCGCCACCAGAATTTTCACTCGTACTTGCTTTAAAATGCAGGCTTCATATCAGTCTATCCCTTAGGTCATCGTCCAAGAATAATTGGCTTTGTCTTTTACTATTTTAATTACCCTTCCAAAGAGGAGCTAATTTGGACCAGATTATTTTTATTAGCCCACAGATTGGTCTTGTTAAGTGTGAAGGTGAGCACTTGGAGTTGTGCTCTTTCGATATCTATATTAAGCCTCTCCTCCAGAGGCTATACGAGCAGATTCATTAAGACAGTATCAGTTATTTCCCAGAACTTGGAATGTAGTATGTGCTCAACAGATGTCTGCTGAATAAATTAATGATAACACTAATTGCATACCTTCTTTTACTAAGAATGTCAGCTTTACTAATAACTGAAAGCCAGTATGCGTCAAGTATTTATCCTCAGCTATTTACCATACACACACCTCATGTGTTCACTCTGTTATTCTCACAGCAGTCCTATGGGACCTCAGGCACAGAGAAGTTAAAGGACTTGTCCAAGGAGACACGCTGCAGAGCTACTAAAGAGCAGAGCCAAGTCTGTGTATACCTGGACACATTGACCATAGCATCTACACCTTAACTTCTGTTCTAAACTGTCTCTAACCTTGTGCTTTATTTCAGACAATACAAAGTAAGTCTATATGAACAAATTACTACTCATATTTTAGAAGTAGTCAAAAAAATAAAAGAATGGAGTTGCGTAGCGGCAATTAATAGACACCAAGGTCAGAGTTCCCTGGTATGTAATGCAAATAGAGGGCTAAAATGTGTAATTTGTTCCTAAAAACTGGAATTTTTCTCTTCCCTTTCTCCTCTTTCCTGGCTACACATCTCTTTTTTTCTTTTTCTTTAGCCATCTTTTTTTCTGAAATATCCATTTCAACCATATCTATTTGACTATTTAATGTAATGGCTACTCTTGTTGTAGGAATCACTTCTACTTAATTTCTATTCTATAGCCCTAAAGCCACAAAATTTCAATGCCTCCTAACAGGATAACATGTGACTAGAAAGGAGAGCATTGCAGACAGTCAGAGGAAAGCCTTTGTGCAATGAAGACTAATTTCCATTTTCAATGCAATCTTAAAATTCAAAATATGTAAAATATAAAGAAAATAAGATGAAAAGTACAGTATGGTTTAAATTGAAATTAGACTTACTATTAATCAAATAAAAGTGAACATCTTTTAAACTAAACTTGCATTTTTGGAAAATGAAAACACTTTCTGATACAGAGGCATAAACTAGGGGAGCAGTGTATTTCTAGCAAAAATATGATCGTATGCATTAAGAACTTTAAAATACTCATTTATTCCTCTTTCAAAAATTATATTCTGAGGAAATTATTTGAAAGGTGGCATAAATTTGTGTACAGTGCTGCTCATCACTATTCTATTCATACAAATTAAGCCTAATAATAATTTAAATGTTCAACAATGAGGAAACGTTAGAGATCATACATATGCTACTATTGAAATGATGTTTACAAAAATTATCATTGTTAAATACCATGGAAGTGATATTTATAAAACTTATTCTAAAGCTATACATAAATGCAGGTGGGCACATTCACGAGCAAGAGAAGACTAAGTAAATACACTAAAATGCTGTAGCATTTACCTGAGTGATAGAATTACACATAATTTTTAATACACTTTGATATTTAACATTTTCTACAGTAAGCAGGTTAGTGTGAGGGCAATTTTCTTCCATTGGTTTTGTGCTTAGAGGCGTCTCCTTGTGCCCTCTCTTCTCACTGCGGATAAGCTTAGAGCACCACTTGGGATCCATCTTGGGAAGAGGCTTGCTGTTGGTATGGGTCCCCAAATCTTACAGCTCTAAGTTAAAAGAAACCTGAGGTTACTCACCCTATGTGGAGGATAAGAGTTGTAGCATAGCAGTAAATAGCACCGTTCACATACACCCTTTCTCAAGATGAAGTTGTTTGAGTAGGCAGTATTTTAGGAAGAAGTCTCTGCTTTTTCCTTCCTCTGTAGGGCGCAGCCCGGGTTTTCCCTGTTGCATTTCTCTTCCCTGTGTGTCTCCTTTATTACTCACACAGAACACTTCACTTCTGACACTCTGGTCACCAAATGTGTAGAGGTTTTTCCCCACAATAAGCAATTCCCTGTGACACCAGCTGGGTCTTCTACAATTTAACTCCGTTTCAACACCACCTATCCAGAGACAGTGGCAGACCCCACAGTCCCACATGACTGTTCCCCTTGCCCTACACACATACTTAGGAAGCCAGCTGCAAGCCCACGTTATCACCTGTGCTTCTGACCAGCAGGCTGTACATTGGAGGTCCCAACGATCCCATCCTTGGGTTTGATTAATTTGCTAGAGTGGCTCACAGAACTCAGTGAAACCCCTAACTTATATTTACTAATTTTTTGAAGGATATCATGATAAACAATATAGATAACAACCAAATGAACAGATACATAAGGCAAGGTCTGGGAGGGTCTTGAATGCAGCAGCTTCTGCCCTACTGGTGTGGATGTGTTCATCAACCTGGAAGTTCTCTGAACCCCCAACTATTGGGATTTTATGGAGGCTTCTTCACATAGGCAAGATCAATTATTAACTTTGTTTTCTCGATCCTCTACCCTCTCTGGAGGATGAGAGGTCAGGCTGAAAATTCCGAGTTTCTTATCATAGATTGTTCTTTCTGGTGACCATCCCCATCCTAACAGTTACTTCATTAAAGCAAAAGATGCTCCTAGCACTCTTACCATTTAGAAATTTTCATGGGTTTAGGAGGCCTGTGTCAGGGACTGCAGGCAGAGACCAGTATATATTTTCTATTACTTCACAGCACATAGAGACAATAGTTTCAATCCAACTCCTTCCCTCTGCCCCTTTTCTGTTTAGGATAAATCTCTCTACTTCTGATTCTTGTTTTGCTGCTCATTATAAAATCAAGTAATAAAATCAGTACAATATAAGAAAATAAAAAGAGGAAACAAAAATTGACACAAGCTTAAAATAAGGTTAAAATAAACATGAATATAAAATAAAATATTTTTAAAAATTTAAAATGAGGAATTCAAAAAGAGGGTAGGAATTTCCTCTTCTTTATCTGAAAGGCTATGCATTGTTTTTTGGATTTGTATTTCATGGTAAATTTTCTGAATTTCTTCTCAACCAATGAGGAAATCGCTAAACCATGACATGGGAACTCTGAAGGTCAATTACAATAGCACCTCAAATTGTTGTCTTTACTAGAAATGATTTATAATCAGAAAAATGTTTATAAACATTTAAGTTTTGAAAAAAATAATTATTAGTTTGTAGAAGTAGTGATAAACATTTCTTTTTGTATTTGTATTTTTTAAAAAAAGACATCCACTGTTTATAACATTGTTTTATTATTATTAAAAACAAAATAAATAAAAAGGTTGTAAACATGGATAAAATTCTGATACTCCTCCAAATTATTGTTTTATAATGACACTGACTGATAAACTTCAGTCTGACACTAGATACAAATAAAGGGTCATTTCATAGGTATAAAAAGATTGATTTCTACCTGATTTTATTTTTGTTTGTGCTGTAGGCAGTTTTTATTTATTTTTGGTTGTCATTGTGCTTTCTCTTTTGTTTTACTTGTGAGTCATAAGTTAACACAATTCTTACTCCATCTTTTTTCACTGTCATTTGCAACTCTTCAGTTCAAGTTGGCAAGATACAAGTTCCCAAAAGTATTATTGATCCTTATGAAGATATATTAAAATTATTTAGAGTGATACTTATTTTATGACTGTAACATTCTAAGGGCTTTTAGTTTGATGCTCAATGAACTATATTTAGTGTGCAATCATCTTTGTTATATATAGTTTTTTGCCCACTAAAATCTGTCAATCAGATTAAACTTGCCCTTGTCAGTTACTCATAATGAGACTCAGAAAAAATACCAGCTGAAGTGTCCACTAGAAGTTTATTTAGAAATCTTTCCTTGATATAAAAGGAACCATTCCAGGCATTTATAAATTTCTGGAAGCCTAGTATTTATTTCTTGTTTGTCTTTATATCCACAATGCCTGTTTAATAAATGTATATTGAATAAATTAATGTCAGAGAGACATGTGTATGAATTTTGTCAAATTTCTGAGGTCTATACTAGCAGAAATTCCCAGTTTACAATATTTACTTAAGATACATTTTCATTTTTAGCAAGACCTGTTATTTATCTCCTTTCAAGGACTCTCTTCCTTTGATGTTGGAGGACGGATAGTTTCTATCACATGACTGTTACAAAGTATCACTTAATTAAAGGAAACATAGCCATGTTTTACTCTAGGAAGAATTCTAATATGGTAGGAAAATTAACCAAATACAGTTATATATAAATGCATATAAAAGGTGACTATAATCTTGAGGAGAACTGATCCAATTGAGATGAAACTTGGTCACAGTTGGCTACTTGATAAAAGATAAGTACAAAGTTTCAGGGGCAGTGATTAGACTAGCCAAGTGTGTAGATCATTTTTTTTTCTTTTTAAGAAAAGAGTAGAAATTGGTTTTCTTCTGAGTTGATATGTATTAATATCTCTTTCCCCCACTGTAGAAACTTCTCAAAGACAAGGACGGTATCTTTCTCTTTGACAAACACTAAAGTAGAAGAAAGAAACTTGAAGCAAAAAGCTGGAAATATAAAAGTTAAGGTCATACATAGTTTAAATATAGTTCTAACTGGCTGCCACTATTGATTATAAATGATCAAAATGAGTCTTTGAAGATGTTAAGTTTGAAATAGATTGATTTGTTTCCAGCTGTATCTGAGCTAGCTGCTTTGATATTGACTTGACTTTGATTTGACTTTGACACTTGTGGTCAATGGAAAGTGGGGGGAAAAGGAAGATAGATGTAATAAATATGCCGAGAGTAGAAACTGTAGTATATTAAATAAACTGGAACAAAAAAGGTAAAAGGTTAAAATGGGATTTTGTTTTTATGAAGCCAGAGAGGCCATATATTGATGTTCAGGAGATGTTGGAAATAAAGTCCTATCAAAAGGAAATAAAAAACAGTGGAAATGACATCGTATGGTGAAAAAAAACAGCCTTTCTAGTCAGAAAATCTGGGTTCAAGTTCCAACTTTTTTCTGATTACTGCTTATGACCTTTGGAATTCTCAGTTTTTTAAATCTCTAAAATGGAAGAAATATTCATATTTTACTTACAAAGGTATTGTCATGGTGATTGGATATGATAATATATGTTTTATTTTTTAGGAATTATTTGGATTCAAGAACCTGAAATTTGGTAGCTGACTCAAATAAAATAGAGATATATTTTAAAGGGAATAAGAGAATTAATGGCTAATCAAGAGAAGTATAACCCAGCTCATAACAATTGGACAGATACTGTGACTCTGTTCTCTCTCTCTCTCTGTTTCTCTTCCTCTGTCTGTCTGTCTCTTTTCTTCTTTCCCCTGGGATCTCAGGGTCTATCATCAGTTTATTTCTTTGAATTTCTATGCCATTCTTTATGATATTTTTGGCCAAGAGTAACAGAAAATCTAATTACAAGGAGATTGTACAACAAGGAATTTATTATCTTATATGACAAAAAGTTTGGAGGTATAACAGATCCAGGGTTAGTGATTTAACAGCTCAATTATGGCATCATGGAACCAAGTTCTTCTTATTTTACGCTTCTCTACTTCAGCCTCCAAGTTTAGCCTCTTTAGCTAGCCACTTCCAGGTCCCCAGACAGATACCTCAGTCTCAATTGTCAGCTGTCCTCAAGAAGAAAAAGGTGATTTTTTTCTTGCACAATTATTTTTAAGAGCAAAAATTACTCATTAGTTATATCCTAACTATAATTTTTGTCAACCACATAGCATTATATAAATAATTTTGAAGTTATTCATGAGAAATTCAAATATAAATATTCTGAAGATACAAAAATATGAAATCAGATAAAAAGGCTAGAAAATAAATCGAGTTTAACTCTGAGACTTATTCTATTGATTGATAAGAAATTATAATTTATAGTTACGTGTAAACCATTTAAATGTGTCAAATTTTTATTAATTTAAATACCTTTCATATTACAGTTTACTATAATAGTTGCTATAATGAACAGTAAATTGAATAAATGATATACCTAAAAATCTCACGAGGCAATCAAAAATAAAAATAATAATGACACAAAGTCAAATATAAGTCACAGAGGAAAAACCAACAATGTCTACCTTAATACAAGGAAAGGAATTGAAAGGAACCTCATAAAGAAATGACATTTGATCTCTATAAGTTGGGACAGAGGAAGGCTACTCATGCAAGGGAAACAGAGTAGGTCCTGATTTGCAAAAAGCAGTATTGAAATACTATAAGGATAATTTAGGAGATCATGCACAATTTTATTTTAGAAGACTGATGAAAATAACAATAATGTTTAGGCTGGATTATGGTCATGGAATGCCCTGAGAATTGGGCTAAGAAGTTTCAACTGTACAGTTGGAAGTCAGAAGAAAGACTATAACAAGTGCTTTGGGGAAAGGAGTTGGTTGGGGAACTTGGAGCTGTTGTCTGAGCAAATTAGTAATTTCAACCAGAGATGAACAAGAATGAAAATGTAAGCTCAAATCCATGAGACATGTCCAAATTGTGAAGGTATAAAACCTTAATCATCTGGGTATAAGAAAAATGTAACTGAAATGTTTCCAACTAGAGAAAAGGTAATGTCTTTGCCAGAACTATAACAGGAGAAGGAGCAATTTGTTTGGAAGATGCTATGAGTTGTTCAGATTTGCATTCAATTAATTTGAAGTATCAACAGGACTTTAGTTGCAAACATTTGGGAAATTTGGGTTTGGAGTTTGGAAGAAAATTTGACTAAATTAAGATATTTGGATGTCATGACCATATTGATAATATATAAAAATATAAGAGGATAAAAGTGAAGGTCAAAACCATTCATGGGATACAAAATAAAACTGGTTACTTTCTCATAATATATATTAATATAATGACATCGTAGAATATTTACAATTGCTGCATGAATTTACATGTCTCATTGTAATTGACTCAATCAGAAACATGTCCCAAAGGCATTAAAGTCATTCTTTTATAGTTCATGAGACTGATACTCAGAAAAGTTAGATAACTTGCCCCAAAATCAAGTAGTCAGAAAACCAAGAAATTAGAATATTGGTGCTTGTCTTTGGACTCAAATCTCACCCTTAGTAATTTATAATTAACTGAAATTAGTACAAAATAGTTTCTAAAATAACATTATTAAATAAATGAAATAATTATGCATGCAGATGATAGATAATAGTAATATTCAGGAATTCTATATTAACTTAAATAATCTAAACATCGTTATTGCACTCTAGATTTCTTCAAATTTTGAATCAAAATTTGTTCATTCAGATTTTATGTAGTATCAGGATTATATGAATGGGTCTTTGTTAGGATTCTCAGGCAAATATGTAATCAAATCACCATGAACTGAAGCTTAAGATGTAGAATCTGTGAATACCAGCAGTTGGCAAATTAAACCAACCAAATATTTTATACATTTTACTAAAAATTCAAAATTTAAAAGCCCTTCACTAGGCAAATAATGAATAAATTTTAATTAAAACAAAAGAGCACCACTTTGCTTTCATATTGCACATTTCCAAAGTCCTGAAGGGTTAGAAACATGATTATTTCACCTATGTTCAATATTATTTGTTTATGAGAACATCTGTGCTTCCTGCTTTGTTTGTTTGCATCTTAAATTGGTGTTTATATGATTTTACTACTCAATCAGCAGATGCCATTTTCAATGTTTTGCTTCAATATTTTTGACACCTTGTGTTATGCCATGTACTACATGTAGTTGCACATGTAGTGCACGTATATACACATATACATATACAGACACAAGTATACCTGACATACATTGGTAGGGTGTTTGTTCATTAAAATACAAAACATTTCTTCATGTTGCTTACATGTGTGCGCACGCGTGCTCGTACTACATTTGTTCCTTAAAAATGAAACCGTACTTTTCTCTACCTTTCCCTTGATGATGGCCCTTCTTTACTATGGTGTGTAGAAAACCATTATTGTATGGTTGTAATAGTAGTATGTGGACAACAGGACTGTTAATTTAGTAAGTGTTATTAGTTTAATAAATATTAAATTTGTTTTTAAGCACCAATTCAACTTTATTAATGTTGCAGCCAGAAAAAGGCTCTGGATACAGGAATTAATTAGGACTTGGAAAGACAAACCGAGATTTGTGGGCATTTGGAAGAGGTATTTGAAAAACACCTCCCAGGGATCTTGCAATTCAGTTTTGCCTGCATGCCAGGTAGAAAGAGAGTGGAGGTTTTCAAGTCTTAAGGGCACAAGAGAGTGGCGGTCTATTCAGGTTAGCACAAGACATCTGCAAATCACAGCACACCCAGGTCTTCCCTTGGTGAAATTCATCTTCTAAAAGATCTTGTTACCAACCTTTAAAACCCTCATTTAACCCTAGTATAAAGTTAAACAAAAATAATCTTACTATGGAAACCATTTCCCATGGTCAGAGTAGTACTACTTTTCCTCTCTTACCCCCGTAACATTCCTGCCACCAGAAACCCAAAGGAAGCAGCTATTCTGAACACGTACAAACAGAAGAAGCTGTTACTATAGCAACCATAGAACTCTAGAAAATCTCTCTCTACCTTTAGCACTAGCCAGTCTCTCCTCTTACCCCTCCCTCTGTTCCTTTTGTGCACCAGTAAGGCTGCCTTTGGACAGAAATGATGATTGGTGATTTGATTGAACTTGAGGAGTTGAGGGGACAGGGCCAGAATGGACATCACAACTCACATCTCCACTTTGCAGGGACTGGAAAACTTACTCTTTGCCGAAGCTGAAGAAATAGACACTTACGGAGCCCCTGGTTTGATTTCCTAATTTTTCTTAGGCTTCCTTTAAAAAACACTACTGGCCTTTCCCATTCTTTACTTACTGAAGTAATTGTGTCTCTTTTCATCTCTGCCTTCTGTTTTAGTTTCCCTTCCTATCCCACCCATATTCATACTAAACATGATGGCTAAATGGAAGCTGTGGAAGCTGTTTCCACAGTAGCTACTGAATTGCAAGCCAGACTTCAGAGGCACATGGGTGGTGTAAATGCTCAAGGTGGTTGGTGTGTTTCCCTATTTGGAAGAAAGCACAGGCATAGTTTACCAAAATGAAACCCAGCTTCAGAAAACCTGTCCCAAGTAATTAAAATTCTAGTCCTTTCATCTCTATTATTATGTCCCACGATGTTTTGTTTTGATTAATCGATCAACATTATCTTTCATTTACTCTTATATTTCTTTTGGTAGTCAGCCTTTAATTTACCGTTTGCTTGTATGCCCAAATTAGTTTTGAAATCAATAATTTAGATACTTAAAATTAGTTTTAAGTTAATAATTAAAAACTTAGAAACACTTTAATGTGAATATATCAAAATGTGGAGACCGAGTGTCTTTTTCTCAAAAAAAAACCTGAGAGTTACTAGATACATAATCAACCGTATAGCATATCATTACATGTCATGAAATTCTTTTGGTGCTTCCAAGAAAAAAACCTTCCTTTTGAAAACTATTATCTCATCTTTTGATGAGATCAATATGCATAGTTAACTAGATAGTATTTCCAAAAACAATAAAAATTTTGTAATTTCATAGATGTGAAGAAGAACAAAGCCAACTAAAATAAGTGGGAGCCAATCTTAAAAACAGGTCTTTACTAACCAAGCTTTTATTTCTTTTCCATTGTTGAGAAACTCATTAATTTCCTGATCAGTTTTGGATTTGGATTTACGAAAAAACATTTTGACAACAAAGAGGTGCTGGATAGATTTAAAAAGTTATCAAAAGGGATTTCATTTTTAAATTCTAGACTTTCACTAATAATCAAGACTTTTATGAATTCATTTTCTTGTATGGGGATTTTTATTTTGTTTACTTTTACATTAACTTGTGTTCCAAGTTAAGGTACATATGTAAAGGGTGAGCAATCTTGACTAGTGCTGAAAGTAGACTTTCCCAATCAATAATGGGCACCAGTCATTTCAAGCTTTCTGACCTTTTGTGTCACATACACATGTAAACACACACACACACACACACACACACACACACACTCAAATGCTGTTTTCTTACCCTTACAAAAACCTAGTGTGAGGAAAACATTGTAGTGTCAACAAAACAGAACATGTCTCCAGCCCCTATGAAGATGACCTTCAAGAACTTGGCATAGAACCTGCTATATAGGAGACATGTATATAGGAGAAACCACACAGAATTGGAAAAATTAAAACTCAAAAGAGGAATTGTAACAGTGAGGTTCAAGGTGTGCTTGCTCAGCAATGATAATGCTACTGCTCATTCTTAAACATAATGTCAGAAGTAAACTAATGGTTATTTAAATATTTAGACGGAAAAGAAGACACATGTCTATATATTTTTGGGGTTGTATAAATGCCAGGATTTAAATAAGTATTATATGTTGAAGGAATTTGGGCATTTATTTCTTCTATTCATGTTCCTCTCCCTGCACCTGATTTCAGGTCTGTTCAGGCTTTCTTTTTCTTCTCCCATCTTGCCTTTGAGGAATAAGTTTATCATTGAATGCTGGTGTTGGTAGCAGACTAGTCTGTTTTCTGTTCACCTGTATTTTTTTTTTTTTTTTGGTGGGGAGGTGGGGTATTTCCCTGGCTGGGAATCGAACCCAGGCCATGGTGTTGAGAGTGCTGAAGTCTAGTCACTGCACCACCAGGGAACCCCCTCCTGTATTCTTTTTTTCTTTTTATATATGCCTTTCCTAGCTACGTCAAATATAATAAAGTCAGTGTAAATATTCATGTCAACAACATGACATTTTAATATAGTTTGGATTTCTTTATATGGTTCTACTTGATGTTTATAGAGTTATATATGTCTAACAATTTTTAAAAAATAACAGATTTTAAAAATGTTAGCTAACCAAAATATGTTGGCTATGCTTTTTGCCTATTTAACATAAATTAGTTTTGGATGAAGAAAAAAAAAACTATATATGATGCTTCTTAATATCATGAACTTGGGAAAACAAATTCAAAGTTGAAACTGCACATGCTTAGAGACATTTATTTATGTTTACATTGAATAAATACCTTTAGATTTTGAAAAATAACTCATAAATTGATTTCTCTAATTATCTACATCCAAGCCTGCATTGTTCATTCCCTATCAGTTTTGTCCTAGCTATTGTACTTGTAATAATTTGTAAAGAGAGTAATTATTTATGCCTGGTTGTAATTCAAGTGGAACAATTAGTCTGTTTTGTCCATTGTTTTTTAAACAGCACTTCAATATCATTTTGCATTTTTAACAATTTCTAAGTAATCTTGTGTTTGTATTAGATTTATCAACTTTATCAACATTGAGATAATGGGAGAAAATGTAAAGTATTATCTAACTAAGATATTATAAAAGAGGTTAAACAGAGAAAAATATTCCCTTGGAAAGGATTTTCTTCTCACTACTTACATAAAATATTGCTACCCTGTAAATTACATTTTTGTGGTCACACCAACCATAAAATCAAAGCATCACTGGCTGTCTTACACGTTGATATTTTTCTTTTATTAAATGAAACTTTCTGAGATATCATACTAACTAGATCCTGACTTACAGTTCTCTTACTTGACATTTATGTAAACATCAGGGAAATTTATAGTAATCATAATATATTATTGGGAAATACTCATTTCTGATGTGGAAAATATAAGCAAAGGAAAGAGCAAATATTTAGAAAGAAAAATACTGGAAAGAAAGAAGTTTATGAACACTTTCCGCTGGTATAAAATATTTCCTTCAGATAAAGAAAGCTCACCCTTCCACACGCACATGCATATGCACATGCACGCACACACTCCTAAGCCCTAAGGCAATTGTATCATGCATCCCTTGATTCACTATACTACTTGTCACATTGTTTACACATCTGTTTGATTAAAGATAAAAATCTCATTTCTATCCCCATGGATTATTATAATAGTTAATATGCAATAGGTACTGAATAATATGTAATGTATGAAGGAACCCATAAACACAAGTATTGAAAAACACTCCTGCTAAAAATGCTTTTTTTTTTCAGGTTAATTTTTCATCTGGTGATCAAATGAACTCAGGCAAAATGACCAGCCTTCCAAGGTCTTCTGGCTATTCATCCCTATAAATCCAATTTCTAATACCGCCTTTCTATCCCCTGTCCAATTCAATGAAATATTTACTATCGGCTGAAGCATCAAGCTCTGATCAACCTATTTCCTACCCACTTACTTACCTTATCAAAGTATCAGTGTAATGATAAAAACTAGGAGCATACTATGTAACTTGTAGTGAGTAGCTGACAGTTTTAGATAATAGAAATCAACAGTGTGTGGTACTATTTACAATGAACAAGCGATATCTATTTGGCATATCAGAAATGGCAGTGATATTGAGATAAGAATGAATATAGATGCAAGGCATTTTCTTTAAAATACTGACGTATTGGGTGATTTTAAAACCGATTCAGCAATAATATTTTTGTGTTTATTGAGTACTCAGAACGATGCTCAGTGAACTATGGTGTCTGTATTACAGAGGTGCACATTCTCTTAAGAAAGTCAATTTGTATAATTGAAGTGAAGTTTGGGAAGTTTAAAGCTATTTGTCAATTTGGAGGGGATGTTGGGACATGACTCCTGAACTACACTTAAACGAGTGGAAAAAGAGTTGGAAAGAAGAAAGAATTGTAGTAGCAGTGATGGATTTTATCATCTCTGTTCTATTCATCATATAAAATGCTTTTAAGGTGCCACAATGAATCTGTTAATGACTGAATGTCCTTTTTTCTTCAGTCAAGTTCAAAAACCTGCTGAAATAAGTTTCTTAAACGCATGAAATATATTGACTGCTTAATCTAGATAAAATGCTGGTTAAGAATCATGCCTCTGGTGTTTATCTATATCTTTACAGTTTTCTAAGCATATTAATATTAATTATAATTTTATGTCTCACAATAATTTTATAGGGTGGACAGGCCAGGAGTTAGCATACTTATTGGATAAATGACGAGTATGAGGCTTAGAAATACTATGACTGAAATGCAGTTCTTATGGCTCCAGCAAACTTTCCTCAGACTCCCTTAAAGGGAACCCTAACTTTCATTAGGGTGTCAAAACACCAACACTGACACATTAGAGTAAATTCTAAATGGTTGAGATGTGCCATACTGCTAGTGTTGAGAAGGAGCATTTCAGTTTTTACTGTGGGTGGTTTTTGTTGATTCCTCCTCTGCTGAGTAGATTTGAGTGAATCTAAAAACCTCTGCCTTTCTCCCCACTTGTCCCGAGGGCACAGCCCTTCTCCCCACCTCTCCTACTCTATTTCTTATCTTGGGCTCCCTTCCCCTCCAGTAAGATCTTTGTCAGCTCAAGTTATTTGCTCCCCAGATGTACAAGGACTCATACATGTATGCTTTTTCGTGGTCCATTCAAAGGGAGTTGTAAGGTGTGTAGGAAAACGTGCTGGGAAAGAGAAGTCTTAGTCATGGAAGCAAAATGTGTAAATGGGGGAAAACAGTGAGGGAGGGGAGAGGGAAGGAGAGAGAGAGAGAAAAGAGAGCGATGGAGCTGGGGAGATATCTAAAGAAAACAGAAGAATTTAGAAAGAAAGGAATCTTGGCTGCCCTTGGGAGACAGAGAGCAGCACGGGATAGTGGCTTCCCAAATCCTCCATCCACCCCTGAGTGCTCCCTTTCCTTGGAGTTACAGCAACCCAACTCAATCTAGCTTAAGGGCTGGGTCAAGGGGCATTGAGACTTACTGGGAGAATGAGAGATGCTGTCAGAATCAAAGGAATGATTAGTTATTCACACTCTTGGAAGGACAGAGACTGTATCCCTGCGATAATCATAACTCAGAAGCAACTACAACCTCAGACACAAATACCACCAGACACTTGTCTCATTCCTGCCTGATGGCCATCACATCTCACACAGGTTTCCTCCCACTGATAGGAGGGGCATGTACTGTTAGAAGTTTCCAGATTAAGATCACAATGCCCTATTTCAAACACCGCACTGTCACTCATTTGCACTAAGACTTGGGTAACAAGTCTACCCTATAGTTTTCTCACCTGTGCAGTGATCTTGTGAAACACTTACAGTACTTAGAAGAATATCTGAACCCAACAAATGACTGTTGTTGTTGAAACAGGTATTTTGACTTTGGGAACTCACTTTTCACACGAGTAGTGCTGTGGTTTGAGAGAGTCTCTCTTCCCCAGGTTCTGATTTGAACAACTTGAGACAGGCACTAATTACCCTAAATATGGTCATGTGTTTGGACTGAGAGGATACAGGGACTTTGGAAAGACAAGGTTGAAGTCACAAAGGAAAGGACATTTTCACAGAAAGAGGTGGAAGGGATGTTCAGCAGAGCAAGTAGCAGAAGCTCACCACAGATCTCCACAATATTTAGCCTATGCGTACACTAAGTCTTCCTTTATAAGCTTGCTTAAATGGGTCTCTAACGAATTCCCTGATGTAGATATTGATATAAATATAGATATAAATATAGAGAAAGACAAATATATTCATAGATATGCTAAGTAAGCATTATATGGCCAAAAGATCATCGTTTTGTCAGTTTGTATAAAATAACAAAAACAAGCTTATTTTTGTTGTATAGATCTGATTCTCATATAGACAAACTTTTAGAGGCATTTATGAGCTCAGAAATCACTGCCAAGCAACTAAAATGATATCTAAATTATAATTAGCTTCTATTCTACATGTAAACAATGTGTTGTTTATAATTGAAAGAATAATACTCTGTACTGATCTTTCTAAGGAGGTTTTGTTAGCATCCATTCCAGAGACGTTTTAAGTGCTGTTCAAGAATACCACATTTATGCATTCAATAAAGTACATATTTAAGAGAAAAATTTTACTTGAGGAGGTGCTGCAATGAGAAATTCAATGAAATAAAATGTTGAAGCTGAACTTATTTGTATGCGTACCAGACACTTAGCATTACTTGTGTAATTAAGTTTTAAAGACAAATGATTCACTACTTTGGGTTACATTAAGAATACTAGTACATGACTCAGAAGATGCCATCTTGGGGACTAGTGGAGGAATCTTACCTTTATATCACTTAGTTCAAAATAAAAATTTATAATGTTTTGTTTTTTAATTTAATAAAAAAACTATGTCTTGAACACATACGAATTCTTTCCAGTATAAGAAGTTGCTGAGGTTGACAAGAATGTAAATTAATCACTGAATAATGGTTTGGGAGTACTGATTATTAATTTAATCAATATATGTGTATCCAAACAAAATATTATGCATGAACCTGAGACATTTAAAAATCATTTAAAGTTGTTCTTAAACTGGAAGAAGTTTTGAAGCCCCTGCTTTCGATTCTCACTGAAATGTGTCATATTTCTAACCTATGCCAAAATATTGTTGAATTAAATAAATGTTCTCTGTAGCATCATAAGCTACATTAATTTATAGCATTAAGACATTATCTGGTGCATGCCACACAATTAGTTAACATTGTGAAAATGCGAAGGCACTTAAGCTACTTTGTTACCTCTCATCTTCAGTAAAGACACTACATACAAAGTTAGCACAAATGGATTCTTCAGGATTTTGCATCTTTTGAATGTTTTAATAGGTGGGACTTGGAAGCCTAATTTGGCAATCTCAGTAGCAAAGTTGAAAATAACTAATGGAAACAAATACCCTCTGTTATCTTAACAGGGTTGCCAACCTTTTGGCTTCCCTGGGCCACATTGGAAGAAGACGAGCTGTCTTGAGCCTCACATAAAATACACTAACACTAACGATAGCTGATAAGCTTTAATAAATGTTTTAAGAAAGTTAAGAATTTGTTTTGGGCCACATTCAAAGCCATCCTGGGCCACCTGTGGCCCATGGGCTGCAGGTTGGACAAGCTTGAATTCTAGAAAGTAATAACTCATACATTTCCAACAAGTTTAAATTGTTTTAAGTCTGGTTTTAAGAATTCTGTTTTCCTTTCTCTGCCCTTTTAGTTTTTTATTTCTTTCCCCCTCACTCTCTTCTTCCTTTCTTCTCTTCTCCTCTCTCCTCTCCTCTCCTTTCC
Organism: Lyroderma lyra; assembly: GCA_004026885.1. Taxonomy (NCBI): domain Eukaryota; kingdom Metazoa; phylum Chordata; class Mammalia; order Chiroptera; family Megadermatidae; genus Lyroderma; species Lyroderma lyra. The sequence goes on along the minus strand of PVJL010003820.1, from coordinate 1,425 downwards.
TTCTCTCTCTCTCTCTCTCTCTCTCTCTCTCTTCCATCCTTAATCTAATCAGATCTGGCTTGCAACTTCTTCCCACCCATGTCTATAAGTCCAAGAGCAATCATTTTAATGCACCTTTACTCTTCTTGGGATATAGAGGCTTTAGGGCTTACCTAGTCCAGGTAAACAGGTTGAGAAGACTAGATTGGTTAATCCATTATGGTCAACACTTAAGATGTGCTTTGCCTTATCCTGGGGATGTACTTGAAAGATGGCATTTCTGCCATCAGGTTCTCTTCCACATTGCTATGCTGGGTAATTCTCCCCAGATTCTGAACTACTTATGTACTTATTCCTAATCGAGTTACGTTCCACTTCCTCAGAACTGTGTGTGAGACTAGTTTGCAGGTCTCCACCATTAATGGACAAGACAATCTAATTCACAGTTCTGGCTAGAACAACTGCCTTTACATCCGGCAGTTCTAAGGCCTCTGTTCACTACTTTATCTAGGTAAATGCTGTTTGATAACCCATTCAGAAATCTAAATTTTCAAAAACAAAGGACTATTACTCCTGGAGGTGAAAGAAGCCCAAATCCAATCCTGCCTATGTGGAACAAGGGTGGGAACATTCCTGCCCTTTTTTCTTGAAGAGGTCAAAGTTTCTTAGGTCCTTGACAAGGAATTTTCATTGGATTAACCTATTACACTTCATTTAAATATTATTTGTGTCATCCTTTCTTCCTTAAATTATTAATCGTTTTTCCTTTATACTTCTTTGGCCTCAAAATGAATCCATAATGGTACCCTTAAATTACTTCTCATTTATAGCAAATCACAAGAGTTCAAAGCTTAGCTAAAAGTCAATAGAATTTTTATTGCTTGCTTTTAGTTTTTGTAAATTGACTCACACTTTAAGAATAAAGGATAAATCTATAAGGGGATTTGATGGTAAATCCTTTGGTGTATGAAATAATTTATTCTAAATTTAATGCTTTATCAGAGTTACTTGCACATATTTTTGTGTCTAAAGCATTAATGCAACTTTAGAAATATTTTTTAAGCCACTAATATGAAGTCACTACTCAAAGCTAGAGTTTCTTCAACATTTTTTACCTGCTCTTTATATAAAAATAAATGTTTTTGCTTGTTTTTGTTTTCAGTTTGACTAAACATACCCTTTAATACCAATATAACCTTGTTACTTAACCTGGACCCTGTACAATCTTTAATGCCTCCCTAGGAGCTCAGGTTGTCCCCCATCCCAGGATAAAACTACAGTCATAAAAGAAGTGAACAAACAAATAACCCATGGACACAATCGATAGTTTAATGTTTATTTGGGGACGAGTGGGTTAGGGAGGGGAGAAAGGGGAGGGGGTGGGAGAGGAGGGGGGGAAGCTAAATATAAGGTGATGGAAAGAGAAGTCACATTAGGTGGTGAACT
>PVJL010003819.1:0-146428 GCA_004026885.1 Lyroderma lyra | reverse complement strand
TACATAAAAGCATGATGTGGTTGTGGCTGCATTTAGCAGAGGTGCAGGACTTGGGGCTTCTTTGGTGCCGCCTTTAGTGTGCATGTCCCCCTTCTAAAACGGGAACTCAAAACACATTCTGAAAACACAGTTTCTTGCGTTGGTGGCCCTTGCATGGGTCTGGAGTCACCTGTTGTTAATTACAGTTTCCCCACCTAGTAGTCCTCCATACCATCGTATCAACAGAGAAAGGCAAAGCTGCTAGAGACCCCAAGACAGCAGCTTATAGGAAATGGAAGTTTATTCTTCCATGCTCCATGGGGAATAAGAGGCCAGGCCACCAAGGCAGCCAGCCTGCTCCTCGAAGTTACTCAGGCGCGCAGACTCCTTCCACCCTGTTGGTCTGCCTTCCCGCGGCGCGTCCCCCTCTCCGTGGCCGACGCTGTGTCATGAGTATGGGGAGGAAAATAGAGAAAGCCCGAGGAGGCAACTTCCCAATGTGCAAGTGGGGCAGAGGTTGCATAGGTCACAATGGTTCCCATGCCCTTCGTGAGGTTCAGTTGTGTGGCTATACCTAGTCACAAGGGTAGACCCATATTTCAAAAGAAGAATGGATTTTGGCGGCCAACTGCAGACATTTCCACACCCGGAAAAGTGGGGATAAAGGTTAAACCTCAGTGCAGAAGAAACCTTGGGGCTAAGTTAGTGGCTTCAAGCAGGTAGGATGGAGGCTAAGGTATTAAATATAAGATCTTTATTTTAAGATAGACCTAAGGGAAGTGGCATATTACCTATATAGTTCCTTGTTGCTGAAACAGGAAAATGATTTATTAGAGGTATCAGGTAGCACATGGAATCCCTGGGAGCGCCTTAGAGGCTGGGTAACCAGGAAGTAGCCCTAACCACACGCGGGACTGTTGTAGAGAACGCCCACAGCCACTGCTGGGCACGCACACCGGAGCTCCTACCCCTGACACGTGGCACTGGATACAAGTGTCTCACCACTGTTGCCTCCAAAATCCTATCCCTCCAACCTCTCTCCTTGCCGGAAAACAGATTCTCAGGGCCTGCTTCTTTAGGACTGATGTCCTACACTTCTGTGTGCGATTAATTCCAGGGAGCCTGAGTCCCAGGTGAATTAGTTAGCATTAAGTTCTGCTGTGTGTAACTCAGTATTATTATAACGGGGACTTACATAGGAAGTTATTAAGGAAAGATGTGAAGGTGGCCAGTTAAGCATTGGTAATATTGGCTTCATAACCGTAAAGACTCAGCTTCTTAACTCTATCATCCTCAGCACGTGGGTTCCATTCCCTGTGTCACCTCATAGTCTGAAGTGGCTGCTAGAGCCCCCCCATCTCAGGAGGCAGAAAGACAAATTGGGTTGTTCTTGCCTTCTTAAGGACACCTCTGGACGTAACATATAACACTTCTGCTTCTATCTCGTTGGCTAGAACTTAATCACATTAGCCTGGGACATAACGTACCCACGAGACATGGAGATTCCGTGACAGCAGAGGATGGGGAGGTGGATTATCAGGAGTAACTAGCAGTCTTCTACCTCGGGGAAGTGGGACTTATAAATGTGAGAAATTCCCCGCCTCTAAGAAGGATTTTCAAAGAGGAGAGGCTACATGCCCACCATAGACATACTCCTTTCCACACGTGCATTTCCAAACCATCGGTACGACAGCCACCACCGTAAAAGGCTCCCGCCTGACATGACGCAGTCATTCCTGTACAAACAAAAATGCATCCACCCTCTTTTGCCCCAAACAGGCACAACCTCAAGTGTCATTAACTATTGCACCCACGTCTAAGTTTGGGATAGATATTTTGGAAATGACAGACTAAAGCATAATGTCAATGACCTCCAATTAACCCTATTGTATAAAATAGTAAGGGAAAGAGAGATGGAAAGAAGGGGAAATTAGGTGAGCTCTATGATATAATAGAAAACAGCCTGCACTCAGATGTGCACATAAACTGTTCCATATTTATTTACAATGCTTCTAGAATGACCTTCTTTGGTGAGGGGATTCCAAAGACATATTGTATAATGAGGCTTTTAACCAGAGACATGTTGCAAAACAAGGCTTTTATTCTCATTGATAGCAGCTACTTCAAGTGACTCCCTGGATTGGGTCTTGTCTCCATCCCTCCGGTGACTCCATTGTCAAATTCACTGTCACCCCACTTTATTAGCCTGTATTTTTCTAACTCTTGTGGCCTAATGAGTGAAGCCTTTATTGATGACTGACACACAGAGACCTGCCTGCTTGGAAGCAGACAATAAGAAGGACCAATCCCAGTGAATTCCAGAACAAATCTTCCTGTACGTGCAAATTGTCATAGTTCCACTTTATCCGATCTGGCTTCCCCTAACAGGCTTCACTTTGTGGGGCAGCCCCCAAAACCCGCAGTTCTGTTCAAAGGGCCCAGTTGCCACCATGAATTTAGTTCTAGTTCTCTTCCCATTTGAAACACAACTTTGGAAGGAAGCAGATAGAGTTTCAGTCACAGATCAAAAGAATATCTGTTGCTACGGCTGGAAACATTACACCATAGAAGATAAAATACAGGCCATTCTAATTTTCCTGACTTCAAACACAGCAAGAACATGATCCTGCTTATTCTGTTCCTGTCCCTCCACACCCCTGAAAACATGCCCTTCTAATAACCCCAGGTCGGCCCTCTGTCTCCGTGTGGGGCCACATAGCAGTAGCTACTCATTAGAAAGTCAAATCCAAACACATCCATTCTTACCTTTTCTTCTGGATTTGAACCTCACATGGGAGTCACCTGTAATTATTTCCATTGAAAATCCCCAAAGAATCTACGCCTGTTGGTTTTCAGAATTGTTTCATTTCAGGTGGGCCTAAGCAAGGAGCAAGCCAGACCACAGAGCACTCCCCAGCCTGAGTTCTTTCCTGGGCCTCGGGCCCTCCCTGAACCTGAACTTCGGTCCTGACTCCAAGCACTTCTACCTAAGTGATCCCACCTGTTTTAAGAACAGAGCATTCCATTTTTCTGTGTTCTGTTGCCCAACCAGAACGGAGAAGACTTTTAAGAAGTTCCTTGAGAGCATTGAGCACTTATTTGAGGCAGACATCTTTCCAGTTCTTATTAGAATGAAGGGAATCAACACAGTGTGTGAGTGGCTGCTTGGTGTTGTGCACTATACGAGCACTACACACAAAAAATTGTTGAACCCATTTCCCGTTTAGAAAAAGTACAGCTCGCTGCTGCGTTCATTTAATTGACACACTCTTTGAGGCTAAAGCAAATCTGGCTGGTTTGCAATGTGAAAATCAAATATAAAAACTGTTCTCTGAGTTATTTCTAAACAGAACTTGTCTCTAATCCTAATGTAACAGAAATGTATATGATGATCAGTATGTAATAATATTTTTTTGTGTAGTAAATTTCAAAGCACAGAACTTTGGGGGTGAGGTTAGGACTGTAATTTGCAAGTTATCTTGGGGTAAACGCTGTAGCCGCAAGCGTGACCAGTGAGTATTCTTGGGGCAATGGAGACAGACATTTATTTAAACAAGCAATTAGAGTTCAGTTGGTAAGTACTGATCAAGGAAAGAAACCAAATCCTATAAGACCAGATTTAAAATAGGTGTTTAAATTGGCCTGGGAAGGTGGAGGAATACTGGTCAGGATAAACCAAATCTCAGTGGCTTAATACACATTTATTTCTAACTGAAGCTTCATGTCCCACATGGTCAGCAGACGCCTGGCCTTTTGAAGGCTGTTGGAGGCTTAGACTGATGGAGGTATCAACTGGACACCTGCTCTCAGAGTCGTCACAGCGCTGGGACGGCCACCCACACCCTGGCTCTTAAAGCTTCTGCCTGGAAAATGTGTATAATTTCTACTTATATTCAATTGGCCAAAGCAAGTCCCAAGGCTACACCTAAGTTCAAGAGGGTAGTGAAGCTTTCCCCAGAAGAAAACAATCAGACATCTTTGGTGACCATCACTAATGATTTCTACCGGTTGTGGCCTCCCAGAGGTGGTGAGTGATTTCTGAGTTTATCTTAGGACAGGCGTTAGGCAGGCCGAGGAGGCTGGAGCAGAGCCTTCCAGATAGAGGGAACGGCAAGTACAAAAGCATGAGGATAAAAGAAAATGGTGCTTTTGGATAATTTTTATGTGTAAATTTGTAGAACATTGGTCTGTTCTAGGTGGGTACTCTAGAAAGAGTGGCTTACTTCGCATGACAACCCAGTGAGGGAGGGTTTATTTATCAGAGAAGGCACGAGGCACAGGAGACCAGTTTATTGTGACAGAGCCAGGATCTGAACCCAGGCAGCCTGACTCCAGTGTCTGTGCGGCTCCCTGGGGAATTCAGAAAGGCTGGAACCCAGCGCTGTAGGTCAGGGAGCAGGGCGGGCACCTGCCAAGAGGTGTAGCTGGACAGGAAGCAGAGGTCAGATTCGGTGTACCAAACCCTTCATGTATCAGCCTACCGACACCTTGAATTCAGCCCAGTGAGACTAGGCTGACCATATGTACCATTTGAAATGGGACAGTACTGTTGTTTTCTGTCCTGTTTAAAAATGGGATGTCTGGTCATCCTAAGCAAGAGACTCCCTTTTCAAGGAACCAAGGGTGGCCTCCAGCTGACAGCCATCAAGAACCCGAAGCCCTGTGTCCAGCTGGTCGTAAAGAACTGAATTCTAGCAACAATCACGTGAACTTGGAAGCAGATCCTTTTCCAACTGAGACTTGAGCTGAGACGGTGGCCTGGCTGACATGCTGACCGCAGCTTTCGGATGAGACCCTGAAGCAGTGGACACTGTACAGCTGTGCTGATGCCTAATCCTCAGAAACTGTGAGATAACGAGTGTGGCTTTAGGGTGCTAAACTGGTGGTAATATTGTTACACAGCAGTAAATAATGTATTCCTTTTGATTTCTGGTCATGTCCTCTGTTCAGGTACGGAGGCATCCTCAATTTCTCTGCCTTCCCTAACCCATGAGGCCTTCCCCAGGGCACCCTTCCCTCCTCACACTGTGGAAATTCACACCAGGCGTCATCAGACGGCAGAGAGACTCCTAGCTTTACACCTCTTCTGGCCAAAGGCTCCCGATACCCAAGGCATTGGCCTGGATATCCAATACTGCTACCAGGAGGGGTAAAAGTGGGCAGGTGAACTGTCTGCTTAATGTCTTGTGTCTGAACTGACCCCTCCTGAAGCAGTCCTCCAGACATCACTGAGTCTCCTGGTCACTCAGGTCGTCTGTCCCTCCCTACCTAGAGAGATCTTGGCTCCTGATCCGTAGGCGACAACAATCTGGCCCTTAGATTGTCTCAGGCCAGGAACTACTCACTTTGCTCTGCAAGTTGAGTGGTGTCAATTCAATCACCATAGGCCTCAGTTTCCCTAGAGTTTGCTTTCTTTTCTTGAAACTAGCTTCTATTACACAGTAATACATGGATATGTTCTCTCAGTTAAAAAAGAGAAAATAAATCCTTGGCGTATTTCTAAAATCTCCTTTAACTTCCGTCCTGGAGCCTGGGTCTTTCTCCCATTTGCCTGTAGTGAGCCTTGTTATCAGTTTGGTGTGTCAAACCTTTTTCTATGCGTTTCACATGCATAAATGTTATCTGTAGAAAAGGCTTACGCATGGTTTCCCTTCTTAAAACATAAAAGGTATCATGATGTATAGGAGTACTAATCTGCAACCTAATTTTGAAAATTCAGCCACGTCTTGGGGATCTTCTCATGTTAGCTCATATAGTTCAACCTCATTCTTTAATTGCCTGATGGTATTCCATAGGATGGATGGGCATTTACATGATTTCCACTTACTAGTTACAAACAACACCACAGCTGTACCTTAGGCATACGGCGAGTTTTTAATAGGATAGAATTGTTGGGTCACAGGATATGGCTGAAATTTGAGAAGCTGTTGACAAATTTTCCTCCAAAGAAGCTATACCAAGTTCACCAGCAGGAAATGCCTATCACGTTCCCAAGTCTCGCTAATATTTATAAACTTCTTCATTTTTGTTCACCTGATGATGGAAAAATGGTCCCTTATAATTTGCAGTTCCTTGGATTATAAACATCCCTTTAACCTTTATTATTTATATTTTGGCCAGTAAGATTTTATTTCTATAAATGGTTTGTTCATAGATTTTTGATTATTTTTAAAAGCTGACTTCTCTTAATGATTTATAGTTCTTTATACCTTTATATCGATCCTCTGTTTTTATCTCACTTGTTTATTTGTGCATTATTACAGAAAATTTTAAAATTTTGGTACTGTTCAATTGGCAGACCTTTCCTTTTATGGCTTTTTCTTTTTATGTCTTATTGAAACTTTCCCTACCCTACGATCACAAATATCCCTACAATTTAATGAATACTTCTCCAGCTTTGTGTTTAACATTGGGCCTTAAATTCCAGATGAATTAACTGTAGTGAGTGCTGTGCGGTAGCATGCTAATATCTTCAATTTCCACGTAACTGTCCCAGTCCTATTTATTGGTTACCCTGCCAGTTTGAAATACCATCTCTATCATGCAGAATTCCCATAGATAAGGGTCTGGGTCTGCACTCCAGTTCCGTTAAGTCCACAGTACCACACAGTTTTACTTGATGTCTGCCCCAGGTCTTCCCAGGGGCTCCTGTCCCATTTAGCACACCTGTTCTCTACAACTGCACCTTCTCCCCTTTATTTCTAGTGCTCATGCACAAGGTCTGGGCAAGACAGTTAGCTGCTGGACATAGCTGGGGCTGGGGGTGTCAATGCTGCAGGGACTGAATTCACATCTTGTCCTTAATCTCCTCCAGTTTGGACTCCCAAGAGACATCCAGCTGGACACCAGTAGCCTAAACGCTATTTATTGAAGAGAGCAGAGAAGAGAGACTACAGGCCCCTTAGGGTGATGATGAAACAGAACGAGCACGTCAAGTCGGCTTCCTGTTTAGCACAATCTCTTGTTGCCCCACAGGGCCATCTTGTTGTTGATGGGCATCTTGAAGAAGCGGTCAGACTGCATGTAGGCGGCTATCTTCTCCAGAGCCTGAAGGGGAAGCACGCCAAACCTTATACTCGAACGCAGTCCCACAGACCCATTCCAAAACAGCAACACTCCCACGCTGCCCGCTCCCCGGCCGCTGGTTTTTCTTTAGTTTCATGTGCACAAAGAACATAATGCTTAGACATTTACAGCCTGTATATAGGGTAACCTCACAGGTTTGTTTCCCATTTGATGCCTTACATAGCTATTATAATACCATCAACTATGTTCCCTGTGCTGTACTCTACCTCCCATGACTATATATATATATTTTTAAGTAATAGTTGATATTCAACATTATTTTCTATTATATTCAGGTGCACGACACAGTGGGTGCGCATCTATATAATTTATGAAGTGCTCCCCTCCAATAGATCCAGTGTCCAGCTGACACCATGCATAGCTTTTTCGACATTACGTCACCTACCCGTAACCACTATATGCCCCCCACCCATTTCTTATAAATAGTACCTTCAGGGTGGAGTAGCCAGGCCCTTCCCAAGGTTTGGAGGTGTCCAATCATTGATCGCTTTAGGCAAAAGCTGGTGTTGGGCAACAATCTCCCAGAGAGGGGCCCCTAGGGGCCCAGGGAAGCCTGAGTATTTTTGTAAGAGAAGGGTGCAAGGAACATCACCTCAAAACGGCACATGAAAGCCTTCAGATTTGGAAATTCCTCCAGGCACTTGGGCTCAAACATACGGTTCTGATCTAAGACATCATAGGTGAGGAAATCCACAAAGGTGAGCTATAAGGGACAATAAGATGGTCAGGCCTAGGGAGTTCACGAGCACATGCAGAGACCGAAAGGTATCCCCTCTCTGTCCTTTCCTCCTACCTTGTCCCCTGCAAACCAGGAGCATTTCCCGAGGAACAAGGAGAATTGCTTCAGTTGTACAGGGAGCTGTTCCAGGTACTGAGGCTTCAATTTGTCCTGGGAGAGAGGAGAAAAGAGGGAGTGAGAAGAGCCATCATCATCTTCATAGCTAATCAGAGAATGGGCCAGTGAGGGACACTTAGCAGTCCTTTCTCCAGGTGACTTCCTCTCACTGCCTTCAGGTAGGGGTGGCAGGATGGAGAGGAGGGGTCTGGAAAGGAAGAGGGGCCAACACCAGAGTTACATGACAAACAACCCCCAAACAGTAAGAGGTCTGTTTCTGACGCTGACAGACGACAGACCGGGTTGGTGGAAAGGTAGCAGTAGCTGAATGGAGAATTAATCCTTGGGTTCCTATATGTTCCTTTTCCTCGACTGCCTGCTCAGGAAGCTCACGTGGTCAGGGTTGTAGCAGATTCGTGTCAGCTGCAAGCGGAAATCCATGATTTGGTTTTCTATGATGTCCACGCGAATCTTTTCTTCTTCAGTCTCACCGCCTGTAGGCCAAATGACAAGAAAGCGCCCTTGGCATTATTCACTCCCAGGTGAGCAAGCAGCCTGGTCTCCCTCACCACCCCTATCCCACTCACACATATTGTGCTTGCGAGCGATGTAGCGCAAGATGGCATTGCTCTGGGTGATCTTGTTCCTACCGTCCAGGAGGTAGGGCAGCTGGAAGGAAAAGGACAGGTCACATGAACAACCTGACTCGCTCTTGCCTCCCTGCCTCTCACTTCCTGAGGAAGGTGAGACTTGCAGGGAAGTGAACAGTAGAGAGAAGATGCTGTGTTAGGAGGAAGAAGAAAATAAGGTGAAGGTGGCAATTGGGTCCCCACATGAATCTAGACAGGCGCTCCTAACCTGCGTGTGTATATGTGTGTGTGTGTGTGTGTGTGTGTGTGGTGTGCGCGCACGTGCATGCCATGGACTCTTTCTCAGAATAAGGTTTGCAAATGCAAAAAGCAAATTACGTCTATTACACAATTAATAAAAACATTAAGAAACAAAATTGTAACAGGGTAATATGTGCCTGGGAGTGAATAAGCAGGTGTAATAACTACCAAACTTTCAGAGTATGATGAAAGTAAATATTTATTTAAACTATCTTCAACACATGTAATATGAAATCTACCCAATTTCTGCTAGTGACAAAGTCACAGACATAGCTAACAACCAATGTCACTTATTGCCTATATTCACAATAGAAGGAACTATATTAACTTTCAGTTAGTGGTTAGTGAATATGAAAATGTGACTTTTTTTGTGCATCCAAATTCAAGGACCCCTGAATTCTATATATTCTATCCAGGTTCAGAGCCCCTATTCTAGATGCCCCTGGACCAGAGAGAAAGAAGCCAGCATAGGCTTGGCGGCCTTCTCTTTTGCCCCCTCTTCTCCTACAGCCACCTACATTAGGAAAGTCCAGGTCTAGCTTGAATTTCACATCCAGCCATTGACTTTTATCATACTCAGGAGCTGTAAGAGAGAGAATGAAGTGGGATCCAACTGCCTCAGTCCCACCTGAGGGCAGATCTATCGAAATAACCCAGTCCCAATACCTCACATTCCTGGGCCCCAAACCGTAATTTAATCCTTGGGGCCGATTTGGCTGTGTTAAGACACGGTTGGGCTATGGCACAGGGAGAATCCCAGCTCCAGGTAAAGGATGTGTGTCTCCCAACACAGGACAGACAGAGAGCTCTCAGGTAGGGCACTACCTGGCCTCCAAGGTAGACTGGGGCACTAGTCCCACTCGACTTTGGCGTGATGCCACCCTTGGGGCACAAGAAGCCTGGGGACTGCTGGAGGGTCAGCTTGGCGGAGCGCAGCGGCGCACTGGAACCAGGGGTGGCCTTACCTTCCCCGCACGTGTACCGTTTCTCCTCGTAGGCTGTATCGGTGAACTCCAGAAGCAGGCGGATGGCGTGTGCCAGCTGGAGGAGACAGCCCCATGTCTGCGCCTGCTCACCTCCGACCCCCAACCAACCCCGCGGGCCAACGTCCCCCGGCCCGGGGCTGCTGAAACCGTGCATCCTGCCGAGTTGGTCGTTAAGCAACCCCGAGGCCGGCCCCGGCGGTTGGCTGTCCTCAGTCCCCCTCTGCGGGGCCCGGGATCCCAGGATCGGGGCGGGAGTCGGCTTCCGCGGCCCGGGGGCTCGGCCGGGCTGGTCGCGCCGCCCCGCAGTGAGAGGCTTGGCTCTCCCTTCTTTGCGAGACCGCGGATCCTGAGCCCCCGGCCGCCTCCGCGTCCGTCTTTCTCACCCAGCAGCTCGGCCGGAGAGACAGCACTTACCCCGCGAATATCCCAGTAACCCAGAACCACAGCCGATTTGGACGACATGGTGATACCGTTTCCGTGCCTTTGGGGACTGGACTTAGCCCCACCCCTCACAAACGGGCGGGACTTTATACCCGACGCAAGTAGGCGGGGCCAAAGTAAGTGCCCTGACTCCGCCCCCACTATCCTGGTCCTCCTCGCTCCGCGTGTCCGCAGGGCTACGCGCAAGGCATGACTTCTGCAGTCCCTGGGGCTTGGGGAGGCAACCCCGAGGCTAGGCCGGGGAGGGGCTCGGTGCGTGTGTTGGGGGACCTGGGGTTGGGACTCCGCGCTCCCAGTGAGCGGGACCCGCACTCCGTGAACAGTGCTAGCCGGGGCGGGAAGAGCGCCCACAGCCCAGGCAGTGGGCTCTGGTTCCTCCTGGGGAGCGAGATTAGTGCTCTAAATATTTATCTAGTGAGGTGGGGGCGGGGGAACGGTGGGCAAGCGCCGAGAGTCAGACCGTGACTCCAAACACCCGGACACAGCCCTCCCTGGTGTGGGCACGGAGGGTGGGTGGGTAGGAGAACAGAGCTCCTGGGACGGTTTCTGGCCCAGGGCCTCCACAGCATGGTCGCTTAGGAGGACCCTGAGCACCCCCGCCCCTCAGCCCGAGTGTGGGAATCGCATTTCCCCATTAGTCCGGCTGAAGTGAGAGTGGGACTTAAAAGGGCATTTCACTAAAAAGAAGAAACCAGGGACAGATGACTAATGCCTGGATCTCTTCTTCCCAGATAGAAGGCCAATCACAAATTCCCTGGAGGTGGAAGACTAACATTTACTGAACACCTATGAGATGCCAGGCAATGGTCTTAGGTATTTCAGATGTGTTAGCTAATTTACTCCCATTTAAGCTTCACAACTTGGTGAAGTAGGTTTTATGCCCATTTTATAGAAGACAGGCGAGGCCCAGAGAGGTTGGTGAATTGCCTCTCTAAGCTCCCGTGCCCGTGGGTGGCGTGGGGTGCGAACACAGGGCTGTCTAATAGCACGACTTGTGCGAGTTACTAGTTGTTACACTTGGACATCCAGACAGCCCCTCACTTGCTTTCAGTCTTTGCTGGGAAATTTGGGGAGCACTGAGCTAAAACACTCTTTTTCTTCTTCTGGTACTGGATGGGTTTCTCTGCTTCTGGGGCTCTTGCATTTCTGAAGTCCCAGAGGACAATGCATTAATACCACCTCTTCTCCTCACCCCGAGAAATTAACTTTTCTGATTAACGTTTAGGGTTGATAGTCAGACCCTGAGGGTCTTTTTTCCTCTTTTGAGAGGGAAAATGTTTGCTTTCCATCAGTGTTATCAGCTAAGAGAGATGATTTTCTGAGGAAGGAGCTTGAGGGAATGACATAAGCAATCTAAAACACAGTGTTAGGGTCATGAACAAATTCAGCTAAGAGAGACTTAAGGGAATATTTTAAGAATCTTTTTTTGTTTTGTTTTGTTTTGTTTTTTTTGTTTTTGCATTTTTGGTATGTGGGTAGCTCCCTGACTGGGAATCGAACCCAGGCCACAGTGCTGACAGCACCAGCGCCGAAGCCTTAAGCCACTACACCACCAGGGAACTCCCAAGAATCTTCTTAAAATCAAGGGGCTCTTGATCCATAGGTACATCGAGCCTTATATGTCAACTAAATCAGTGGGAGGGGACTCCGTGACAGTTACGAGATTAAAGAAGGCTATGTAGCTAAATCCTGGAAGCCACAGACAGTCCAAACTCTTCATTTGACCTTTGAGAAAATAGGAGCCCAGAGAGTGCAACGCCTGCCAGAGTTCACACAGCCAGTTGGTGGATTTTGGACTTTCAGCCCAGTGTTCCCTGTGCTCTGCCGCTGGAGACAAGCTGCAGAGGGAGCTCAAGGTTGGCTCACCCTGCGGAAGGGGCGAAAGTTGTATGAAAAGAGGAGCTTGCCAAGTAGAGCCTGGACATGCTTGTTAGTGTTTTTCTAGGTCGCTAGCCAGGGCAGCTGATCAAAAACTGCCACTGTCAGCTCTGATACTCTTTGCTCCTGTGAAACGTCGTGCCCTCGGCTCTTCTGCGTGTCTTGGCGTATACGGGGAGAAATGTACCCAGAAGGATAAAGATGGCATGAGCTGATTTGGGAACTTGTTTAGAAAAGAGTACGCAGCGTTTGGGCCATAATGTTCACATTCTGAGTCTTCGCTCCAGGGTGCAGTGGGAACTTGCACTTAACCTTCGGTCTGGCCCAGGGATGGAGGTAGGGCTGCTGCTGCTTCGTGCCCAGCGTCCCGTGACTACAGCCTTTTCCCTGCCTTTGGCCCGGAAGAAGCTCGAGGGAGGCACATGACAAGCTTGAAGATGCTTTTATTGGGGAGGAGAGGGACTAAACAGCGTCCTGACAACTCTAGGCATAGGAGTTCCAGGCTTCGGAGAGAGGCAATAAATAGGTGGTAACTGGAGAGGGATCCCAACACAGCAAGAGGGGGCACCCTTTGCCCCAGTCTCTGGGCTTGCTCGTCCTCTTTGCGGTGTGAGCTGGGTGTGTGAAGTTCACCGCCAACTGGGGAACTGAAAGAGGAATTCTCGAGGCTCTGGGGAGTATCAGACCTTCCATCTTGCTTGTGAGAAGGCTTTGGTCTTGAAGGTGACTGAATTGGTGCCTAAGGGCTTATCTGAGGAAAGAAAAGGATTGAGACGAGGCTGGTGGCAGGGGAGGGACGCCCCCAGAGCTCATGCCAACAGTTACCTTGGAGCCTCCGGGCATACCTGAGCAAGTAAGGCCCCTGGGGCAATGGCTTGTGCCCAGTACCTGCCACACTCAGTTTCACCCCAGGGCTGGGCCTGTTGGCTTGTCCACCCAGCACTCTCACTGTCACCCAGGGAGCCCCCCACATTTCCAATGGGGCTTAGGAATGTGGGGTGTCCTCACCCCCAGCATCCTTCTGACGGCCTCCAGCCGTGCCAGGACCCGTGGGGCCTCCTGTGGACATAGCATCTGTAGCTCCCTGGGTCTCATGTGAAGCAGCTGGTTCCCCATCAGGGACCCCAGGGCCTTCACAGTGCTGGGAACACAAACAGAAGCTGTCAGTGGTGGGGCAGAAAGACCTGGGCCCGAGTAATTGGGTAGAGGAAGGGCTGCTTGGGCTTGGAGGCTGGGGTTCCAGGAGAATTCATGGAATAGGGTATCTGGAGGAGAAGGAATAAGATGCACACATTTTGGCTTAATCCAGTTTAGACCTCTTGGGAGAAGTGCCCTGGAGGCGAATCTCATGGTGGGGAGTGGGGAGCCAGGTTCTTCCTGAGTTCCCCCTATCCTGCTGCCTTCCCCAGGGCAGGGGCACCCCCTCAGGGCTCTAATGGGGGCATGAGCACATCCCCTCTTCTGCTCTCTAACTCGGCAGGGGCAGCTGTGACAGGGCAGTGCCTGCGTGTCTGCAGTGTACCGTGTCAGTCAGGTTGTATGTTCTGGGGCTCTGGGTTTCCTTGGTAACGTCTGAACCCCTTGCAGAGGTTCTCCCAACACACACGCGGGGCTGGGCACTCACACAGTGGAGAAGTTCTCTGCCTGCAGCCAGGCTGTGACCTCCTCAGGCCTTGAGCTAAGTCGAAGCATTGGAGCCTAGAATTGGGGGAACTGGGGGTCAGAGGCCGTCTCATCTCAGAGCCACCCACAGCCCCCATCGTGTAGGACCCTTCTCTGGGTCACCGTGAAATCACTTATCTCGCTCCATTGTTTGCTTGTTTGGGAGGGACCAGGCTTGTTCTCTGCTCTGGCCCCGTGATAAACGTGGCACACACTAGGTGTGTGATAATAGCGATTACAATTAGGCTGACCAGATGTACTGTTTTAAACGGGACACAAAACAGTAGTACTGCCCCATTTCAAATGGTGTGACACCTTGACTTTAGCCCAGTGAGACTAGGCTGACCATCCGTTCTGTTTGAAATGGAGTAGTACCATTGTTTTCTGTCCCGTTTACAAAGGGACGTCTGGTCAGCCTGGATGAAATCGACCCTGCCTCCCTCCCTCCCTCGTCATCGAATCCTCCCCGCCCCGACGTGTGGGCCTTCTAGGCTGAGTAATACCCGAGGGGGCGACTGTCTCTGGCCCCCGGGGGCCTCCGACTGTATGGGCTCCAGGATGTTGCTGGGAATGTAGCCTCTCTGTCCTGTCTCATTCTTCACCAGCCACCACCGCTTGCTGTGGTCCAGAACCTGCCAAGAGTCACGACCCCGGTCACTGGGGCCTCTGTCCGACTGGCCTCCCCACCCCAACAAGGCTTTCTCTCTCCTGGCCCTTCCCCACTTGCCTTCTCCCTCTCTAGGCCACCCACCCCAGCAGCCCCGTGCCCGCACCACCCACCCCGGGCTGCCCGGAGCTCCCACCACCTCTTTTTCTAGGCTCAGACCCGTGCCTCACCTCTAGCACCTCTCCCTGGCCCACCGTCAGTTCCTGTGGGTTCCTGGCTTCAAATTCATACAGGACTTGCATTCTCAGGGCTGGCTCGACAGGTCTGGGGCTGAAGCGCACAAGGTTGGGGTCCCCAGGATGAGGGCCAGGGTTGTGTGTCTCCTCTTGAGCTGAGTGTGAGGTGCTCCCTGACCTAGCACTTGCCCCCAACCACCCCGCCAAGACAGAGTCAGGATGGCTGGAAAACGGGCCTCAAACACTGAGCCCCCCGTCTCAGCCCCAGAGCCCCGTAGGTCTCCTGCCTGGAGTCTGGAGGTGACTTCTGGCTTTCCACAGAGTTAATGGCAGGTCAGTGTGAGGTGGGGCTCGAGATAGGGGTTTCTGCAGGCAGGAGGGGTCTGAAATGTGGCTGGTTTCTGAAGACTCTTCCAGCAGCGGACTTTTCTATCTCTGAGCTCTCCTCTGAGCACTCTATACGTGAGCTCGGGAGATTAGAGACGCGCGTGTGTTGTATTGAGAGAAGCAAAGATCGGAGCCTGGGGAGGTGAAAACCTCTTTTTCACCCAAGGTAGGGGAGGGATGTGCCTGTATGCATATGTGTCAGGCTAAAAGAGGGTCTCTGAGATGTAGCATCCCCAGATCCACAGGACCACCCCCATCCCGCCCTCCTCACAACCGTGCAGTCTAGACTCAGCCCGGGGCTTACTGGACGGAAGTGGAGTTCTGGTATCCCGACAGTGTCTGTGGGGGCAGAACAGAGTGAGCGAGAGCAGGGAGTCAGCCAACACAGAGGTGGGGAACTGGTATCAGACCACAGACCCACCTGCACGCAGCTGCCTCGTGTCCCCTCCCCGGCCTGCCCACCACCCAGGCATGGGTACCCACATGAATCCACCTGCCACCATGGTTTGGGCTGAGAGGGCAGAAACAGGCGAGAGACCAGGGCTTTGAGTGGGGCTCTGTGCTGATCTCCCCTTACCTGGTTGGAGGGTTCTGGAAGCTGCCAACCATCATAGAACGTGGGTTGGTAGGGTGGAGGCTCATGACCTGTCCAGTCATCCCTGGGGAGAGAACAAAGTGGAGTCTACTTTGTGCCAGGCTGTGGGGTGTGGGGAGGGAGGAGGTGACAGAGCCCAACCTCAGGGTCTTCTAGGTAATGGAGGACACGGTCCATGTGCACAGATGAAAGGCTCCAGGACACCCCCAAAGGAGCAAAGAGTTAGGCACGGACAGATCTCACGGTGCAGGGACCGTGGCCAGCCTCATCTCTGCCCACGAAGTGCAGATACGTCAACTCCGTAAGAACGCACTGGGCACTTGATCGCACCGACTGGGGGTTCGAGTTAAAGTGGTGGGGGCAGAGGTGACCATTTCCTTTGCTGCTCTGTTGCTCAACTTGAAACATCCTGGATTATTGCTCCTCTCACACTGGATGCACACGCCTCTCACATACCTGTGTTTCTGATGATACTGAACTTGAGACCCATGATCCCGAGTACAGTGGCAGGTTACGTAGGTGGCAGCTGCTAGCTACTCAATGGGAACATATAAACTCCTCCCTCTTTTTACCTGATTCCTCCTCTTGGCCCTAAAAACATGCTCAAGTCTTTCCTTGACCCTGTTTCTACTGCATTTAAGTTGTCATTCCGTTACCCTGTCTTTATCAAATGTTTTGAGAATGTGTCTCTGTGCCCTGCTGTATTTTCTGTCCTCTGGTTCTTTCAGAATTCCTTGCAACCTAATTTTTACCTCTGCCATTACTCGAGTGCAACTGAACTTTCTAAAGTCCTGATCATCTCCTGATCGCCGAATCCAACAGCCCCTGCATGGTCTGTATTTTTCTGGACCACAGCGTTTAGTGTTATTTATAGCTTCAGGCCAACTTGCCTAAAAATCGAGTCACCTAAGTAAAATTTTCCTGAACGTCAACTCTTGGGAAGGTTTTTGTTTTTTTTTAAATCTCTTTAATCTGTTTTCTGTATTCTTGTCTTTTAATTCATTTGTTCACTGGCTTCTTTATTTCAAGAAATTAGAAAACATTTCAGGGCACATCTGATCAAACTGTGTATTTAAAATAGTAAACGGAGACAGAAAATAGAATCGAGGTCACCGGAGGCCGGGGAGAGAGAAGACTTGGTGCGGAGTTTTGTTGATTGCTGAATGGGCACAGCGTTTCCGTTTGGAAGGATAAAAACGTTGTGGAAATGGATAGTGGTTATGGTTGCCCAACTTGTTAACGTACTTAATGCCTTTGAATTATGCTCTTAAAAACATTACAGTGGTAATCTTTACCTTATGTATATTCTACCTGCTCACTGGGCAAAACACTCACTAGAGTAACTAGCTGATTTCCTGGCCTTCTCGTCCAGAACCCTCTTTTCCCTTGGCAGTGTTAGGCCTCTGCTTCTGTTGCTTCTTTTTAACTCTCAGGAATTTCTCTTTGCTTCCTTGACCCTTGGTTCCTTTCTCCACCTCCACGTAGAAGTTGCCCTCCTTCTCTCACGGGCTACAGCAGATGTTGTTTGTTAGGGTGAGTTCTGGGGCTGCACACTGGACCTCTCACCTTAGGCCTGGGCCACCCTGTCTCTGTGGAATGTGCCACTGACACTCAGCTCAGGCCCCCCAAGCTTGTTTCATGCCCCACTCCCCTTGGCTGTCATCGGTTTGGCCTTGGTGTCCAACTGCCCATCTCATGGTTACATGGACATGAAATCTCTGCCTCTCTCTTTCAGTTCCCCAGCAGTTGGGTACCAGCGTACCTTACGTCAGTAATTCTCACTTTCTGGGCTGGATTGCGAAAACGTTTGTCCTTGACAAAAAAATGAGAATATATTTTGGTAGGAGGTTGCCAACTCTATTTTCTTGTGAAGCATTGTTCTTTTTTTTTTTTCCTGAAATAATGCCTTTCCTTCAGCTGTGGGTAATGGTAAGTGGTAGTTTTTAAGAAGATGATGTTCGCATTTAGCCTGATAAAAACTTGGGAACTCCATATAGAGTCCTGCAGTTCGTTTTGCGATAGTTCTGGCTTGTCACAACACAGAGCTGGTCACTTCTAGTGTCCTGGCCTGTGCCCCGAGTGCAGTTCCGACCTTGTCTTTACTCACCGGCTGGTGGTCCAGGCCACGCCCAGCCCCTGCCACAGCTTACTCTCCGGAGGGCTAAGACAGGACTGCAGCAGGTCGATGGCTTTGGGGGTCAGCAGGGGTGAGATCACTTGGGCTGCTAGGCCAAGCTCAGGGCACTGGATCAGGATCTAGAGGAGGAATGGAAGGTGTCAGGAAGCCTAGGCTCCCACAGGGCCCGCCTGGAGTGGGAAAGGGCCCAGAGGTAGGCAGATGAGGCAGTGTGGAGTCCGGGAAGGGTCCAGATGGAGACCTAGAAGGAAGTGTAGGAGGAGGCTCTGTCCCAAGAACCCTGTCAAAGCTGTGTGCCATGCCACTCAGGCCTGAGGCACCTCCTCGGTGCCCTCGGGCCCCAGTGTCCTTGGCTCTGACCCCAGTCCCTCCAGTCTGCCAAGGGGTACTGTGCACAGCAGGGCTGGCATCTTGGGGTGGAGGAGGATGTATTGAGGGGTGAGCGAGGAGTAGACCCTGCAGCCCCCCTCGGTCCACTGCCTGCCATACTGGCCTCTGCTTCAGCCTGTACCTCCTCACCACCCTGTCCTTCCCCAACTCACAAAGTCCAGAATTTCGAAGAGGATGTGCACGAACTGAGGGGCACCCGTCTCCTGCAACTGGAGGGCCAGCTTTCCCTGGAGACACAGGGTGATGCCATCACCACCCTTCATCCCACCCCACCACCTTCACTAGGACCCCAGGGCCCACAGTGTCTAGGGGACCTGAGAGGAGAGGATGGCTGGGCCGGGGGGAGGGCATGGGAACTTGTGGGGAGCCACATACCAGGAGATTGAAGCTGTACTTGATCTTCTGGAAGCAATCGATGTACTGGGCCTGTGTCACCCCTATGGGAGAGGGGGAGTCGGTCACAGATTCTCCCAAGATGTGCCCCCTTCTCTGGTCCTCAGCCCTCAGCACTCACCTTCCTGATACTTGTTCTTTTTCTTCCCCTGCCTCTTTTTCTTCTTCTGACTGGCGTTTGCCTGGCCCTTCTTCAGGTGTTCCACGAATAGCTCGATGTCCCTTAGGATGTGGTTCAGCACCTCCTGGACCGCACACAGTTTGTGGCTTTGTGTGGGCTCCGCCTGGAACTCCCAGCTCTGGCCCTGCCCCAGCCCCCTGACCCCCTCCGCCCAGGGCCTGTCTTGGCTATCGGGGGACCCGGTCTCCTAGGGGGAGGGCTCAGAAGGCCTCAGCAAAAGCCCAGACAATCTGCTGTCACCTCATCCCTGGCTGGGTCCTCGGGAGATGGGGGTCGCATTGCAGGCGGGTGGAAGACACTTGGCTCCCGGGTACTGGAGTGGTGTGACAGCTGCCTTGGGGATGGTGGTGTATCTGCAGTGTAAGGAGAACATGGCTCCTCTGATCTTCTGTCTAAACCTCCTCCTCCCACCTGTCCCCCCACCCTAAACTTACTGTGCTCTGGGGCCATCCAGCGGGGCTGTTCTGGAGGGGACCCCCGCGCCAGGGATGGTGCCTGCTCCTTAGGGAATGGCTTCTCCACAGAAGGCCCCCTCCACCTGTCCTGGCCTTGGTGAAGGGCTCCAACTCGGGGTCTGCTGAGCACATGGTGGGGATGCAGCTTTGACAAGGTTCTTGGGACAGAGCCTCCCCTAACACTGCCCTCTAGGTCTCCATCTGGACCCTTCCCTGACTCCACACTGCCTCATCTACCTACCTCTGAGCCCTCTCAACTCCCACTTCAGGCTCTGGGGACAGTCTCCAGTGTTCCCTGGGCCCGGCCCCAGCCCCTTCCTCATGCCCATCTATGCCCTGATCCCAGCCCAGCCCTTCCCCAGCGCCAGGCCCTGGGTCATTGGCTCCTGGGCTCCCCCCCGATGTGGGGCCAGGGTCCAGCCCACCTGGGCCCTACCGCTGAGCTCCTGCGGCTGGGCCGGGGCCGAGGCTGCCTACCTGTGCTCCAGCTCCTCCTCCAGGGCCTTCTGCAGGCTGGTCCTCAGCCGCTCTGCCTGGAGGAGGCAGCAATTAGGCAGGCTACGTGTGCGTGTGGGTTCGCGGGGTAGAAGGAAAGTGAGGGTTGTTGGGCCTCAGACCCACTCTCTCCTTGACCCCACCCCGGGTCACTCACCCCCACTTCCTGGCATTGGAAGAGCAGAGTGCTGGCGCCTGGCAGGCCCGACTCCTGCACGGTGACGGACAGGACGGAGTTGTAGGAGCAGGTGTTGAGCGCCACGTCCATGGTCAGGATGCTGTCCAGGCGGTAAGATTCCAGCTCCTCCTGAGCCAGGCAGAGGGGTTAACTGTGAGGCCACTGAGAGCCAGGAGGCTCCTGGGAGCTTCTGGCCTGGGGCTGGGGTGTCCTCTCCCCGACCCTGGGCCTCTGTGCCGGGTCTCCTCCTGGGCCTGCGTGTGTTTTGTACGTAAGGAGGTGTGGCTACTGTTTGGGGTGTGGAGGGTGGGGTTCACGCCTGGCTCTTGCTTTCCCCGCAGCCTGGGTTAGGTGTGACTCCCGGGGGAGTATGGTGGGAGGGCTGACCTTGGTCTCGATGTCCAGCAGCTGGAGCCAGCCATCCCTGACCTGCAGGAGCAAGTCCTGGCTCCACACGCGGCCCTGCGCGTCCATCTCCTGTAGCTTCTGCAGGGCGTCCTTGGGCTCCCGGACCCTCTGAGTGCCCAGCTTACATGTCATCAGGTGCTGAGGGGGAGAAGAGAAGGCCCAGGACTGGGAGCAGGCTTGGAGACAGGGATAACGGGGATGGTGGGCAGGGTGGGGGAAAGGCTGTGGAAGAGGAATTCACGGCCATGGCCTCCTTGTGGGGGAGCCCCCGGCCATCCCAGCAAAGCAGCCTTCAAGGGCCCGTGTGAGGGCCAGAAGCACTCCGGCTAGGATCGGGCCCCCACGTCGGGGTCTGGTGGGCTGTGTAAGGCGGTTTAGGATCCAGGAGGAAGGACACGGCCTTTAACAGCCCGGGGCAGCCCAGGCGGCTGAGTGGTGGTAGGCGTGGGCTCCAACTGCCCAACGAATAAACTCTGAACTCCTTTGGGTGGGATTCAGCACCCTCAAATTCTGTCCCTGGCTTCCTCTGCCCATTTGGGGTATCTGCCTGCCCAGCCCATTCCTCCTCCTCACTGACCCAGAATTCCTGCCTCCATGCCTTTGCTCCTGCTGGTTCCTATGCCCAGAGTGCCTCTCCTCCTCTGCTCATCCCTCACCCGGGTCTCAGGAGGAGGACCAAGCCCCGCCTCCCCGCTGACTCCTGCCCAGTGAGGTCTGTAGTGGCCTCAGCTCCACCCGGGCCCTGGCCCGCTGCTAGTCTGATCGTCGAGACGCCGCCCTTCTGCGATCCACCTTCCCAAGTCCCAGGCCTGCCCCCGCCGTCCCCTCCAGGCCCTTGTTGGGGGAATGCCGTCTGCCTCCTGCCCTTGACCCCACCACCCTCCCCCTCTCCAGGAGGAGCTGCCCGTGTTCAGGGGCCCCGGACATCGTGAGCAAATGCCCCGGTGTCCTGGGCCTAAGTGAAGCCAGTTCCCACCCTCCACCCTGTCCCCAGCCCAGTACCACTGTCCCTAGCCCAGCTGGCTGGGGGAGCCCTGCCTCTGCTGCCCTGTGGAAGCCCCAGACCATCACCCCATGTCCCTTCTTGCCTCTTCCCCTTGGCAGCCCTACATCTGCTGCCGCCCAGGGGCAGTTTCTACCCAGGTGCTTCAGCCTGCCCAGGGGCACGCTCTCCCCACACCCCTGTAAGACACCACGGCTCTGTTACAGCCCTTCAGGCAACTAGATCTCACAGTGCCAGCACCTCCTCTTAGGCAGGGCCAGAGCCCCCGTTCTAGCCTCCAAGCAGCTCACCCCGGCCTTGGGAGCTCCCGCCCAGACGCCTCCCCACCCCCCCGCCATGCCGGATCCCTGGGGGCCCGTGTGGTGGGGGGTGGGTTGGGATATAGGTGGGGGCGGGGGTGGTGGCAGGTGCCTCCTGACCCATCCCTCCACTACTTGTTCCTGCCTGGGGACAGGACATCCACCTGTCAGCCTCCTGCTCGGCCTCCCTGCCGATGCCCAGCTGCCCGCCCCGCCTTCCTGGCACTTAGCAGATGCTCAGTTAGGCTTTTTGGACCCAAGCCCGCCCGAGCTGGCAGGGTCGGGCTGTCGGCTGCCCCGGCAGGAGGTTGTCTGGGGTGTCTGTCTTTGGGCAGGGTGCCGGGCACATGGGAAATCTTGAGTTGAATCAGGAAACTGTCTGGGGCCCCGGGTTACTCACCTCCACCCTGTGCTGCAGGTGGGTGGGCTCTGAGGTGAGGCTGTGCGAGTACTCCTTCCGGTGCACTGTGGGGGCGCCATGCAAAGGGGTGGGAGGCAGAAGAGCCGGTGAGACACAGGCAACTGCAGGGGGTGGTCAGCACGGGGAGGGAGAGGCCAGAGGGCTGGGGTTCAGGCAGCCCAGGGTGGGGGAAGGGAGAGAAGACCGGAAGGAGAGCTTACTGTAAATGGCTCTGCTGCTGGGCCGGGACATGGTGACACTGCTGAGATGACTCCCTAGAACCCAAACTGAACCAAAGGGACAGCTGTCAGGGCTGGGGAGAGGAAGTCCAGGGCAGAGCGGGGCAGAATGCTGCTATTGTGTTTCATCCCTGACCCGGCCTGAGATTCAGTCCAGGCTCCCTCCGGGGCTGCTGGGACCAGAACCAAAGTCCTGGCTCCAGCAGCCTTTCTGGAACCATCTCCAGCTGTGCTTCCCACTGAGGAGCCCCCCATCTTGGCTGGGCCTGGCAAGTCCCAAGGCGGGCTGCCGGCCTCCCGTTATTCGGTCAGTAAGCTTTATTCCCATGGGCCCAGGAGCGCTGTGTGGACGGAGCTCGGGGCCAGATCCCGTCCTGGGCCTGAGTGCGGAAGATGCCAGAGGTGTGGGCGGCCGCCAGCTTCTATAATCAAGGCTTCAGATTCAGCAGCCTGTCCGCCAAAGCCCACCCCTGTCCAAGCCTGTTTCAGCCTGCACGTTGGGAGGAGGCTGGCGTCGGCTCCGAGGCAGAGGGCCCACCCAGGAGGCGTGTGCGCACGCACACGTGTGAGCATGGGTGTGTGCGCGTTTATGGGAAGGCTCTGTAGGGTTGTCAGTGATCTGCACTCCCCCGCCTGTCTTACCGAGTCTCCCGTCTCTTTGCCTTTGCATACTCTGAGCCCTCCCCACCCAACCCAGGACTACCTTCTCGGTAACATCCCCCTGCATCCTGCCCCGAATGCCCTCCTAATGCCACGCTGAACCTGCCAGTCCCTCTCTTCCAACAGCAGCCACCCTGGTCTGGGCTGCGAGCCTGGTGCCAAGCCTCTGATGAACGTCACGTCGTCGAATTCTTGCTTCCGTCCGCTTGTACTTCCTGGATGCTATGTGCCAAGCACTGCTCCACGGACTTTGGCTTCATCAACTTGCTTATTGCTCAAAACACCCTGCCAGGTGGTACTGTTAGTATCCTGTATGCTAGATGGGGACCTGGGGCTCAAAGAGGGTGACAGCCCTGAGGGCACAGTGAGAGCCTAACAGAGAGTGGGCCCAGGCCTGTCTGTCTGCCAACCCCGCGCTTGAATTGTCTGGGCTCGTATGCATGCCTCTGCCAGTGGCTGGGAGCTCCTAAGGACTCACTTGTCTCGTCGCCGCTGTCTCCCCAGTGCCCTCCTGGCACAGAAGGGTCTGGAAGATATAGATATTGAAATGAGATGGAGGCAAATGTGGCGAGTGGGTTCGTGTGGGGCAGGGCGGGAGTTAGTTGAGCTTGTGGGTCAAGGGTACGGGGGATTTGAATGCGGTGTGCGTGCGCCATGGAAAGCTGCCGGGTTCGTGGGTGCCCATTCATCTCCATGGTATTCCTACGTCATCTACAAACTCTGGAATGTCCTGGGCAAAGTGTAAGAGCGCAACCCACACCCCTATTTAGTAGGACTGTTATGAAAATAGCCGAGGATCTGATAAGATGACTCAGTGATGGGGAATCAAGTTGCTAGTAAACAAGAAGGGGGTTTGGAGGAGGTGCTGGGCCTCTGTTTTCCCTGTTAGGGAGGACCCCTTCTCTCTCCAAGGGTGAGAGGTGTTAGAAGCCCCCTTCTCCAGTGCCAGCCCCCTCCCTTCCCCCCACTGTAACACTTCCTATGTCTAGATACAGGAGAGAAAGGAGCACCGCTCCCCACTCCCTCCTCCGCCAGGATGGTCCCTGCTGCTCACGACCCGGACAACAGGAGAGGAGAAGGGGGCTGGCTGGGGCCCCAGGGTGGGGACTCTGACAGCACAATTTCCCCCACTTACCCCTGGATTTAGGGGCTCAGAGCAGGGAAGACCTGTCTATATCACGGCCCAGGGATGGTTCTGGAGTCCTGGCCACCCTGCCCTGCTTCCCAGCCCACAGCTGAGTCCCAAGCCCTTCCTGGGGCCGCTCCTCCTGGCCACATCTCAGGGTGGGCTGGAGACCCTGGCCTGGGAAGCCACGGAGCTGACTCCCCTTCCTTGGGGTCTCCTGCAGCTGGCTGGGTGTTGACCTTCCCACAGGCCAGGACTTACCTGGGTTCCAGTGAGGCCTGGTGGCTGGTCCTCCTGAGGGGCCTGGTGATCCGGTCAGTGCCGGTGGAGGGAGAGCAGTGGCTTCTCCGCTAGTGGCCACAGGCACGGGCCCTGTGATCAGGCGGGCCCTGGCGAGCAGGAAGCCCTTATGGTGGTGAGGCCATGAGGCAGCCACACCTGTGCTCTTTGGACTCTGATGGGTGGGGAGGCCCTCCTAGGCCACAACCTGCCTAGCACTGAAACCTGAGCCTATGGCAGTGTGTGCACCCACGGGGATCCCTAGCTTAGCCGGACCCCTTCTTCCCAGCTCCCTCCTCGGCTTGTCTCTGGTGTTAGGGTGTGGGCCCCTTTCCCTCTGCCTTTTGGCCACCTCTCTGGAGGCCCCAGGTCAGCATCAGGCACTAGGATTGGAGCCAGAAGGAGAGGACACCCATGGCCCAAGAGTCTGGCTTCCATGGTCAGGGGATTGGCAGCTGGAGGTGGACCCCATGCTTTGGGCAAGCTGGGGGCTGGCATGGGTGTGCACGTGCTATTTCTTCTGTCCCCTCCCACCAGGCAAGGAGCCCCCAATTCCTGTTCTTCCACTCTCTGTCCTTACCCTCAGTTTTCCCACCCTACTCTTACCCTCTGACTCTGATTGATGTCTGCCTGGCTTTGGCAAAGAGGGAAAACTGAGGCCCGCCTCTGTCCCTCTTCATGAACCCACCCAATCCCTCTGTTGCATTTTACGTAAAAACCTTCCTTGGCATCCAGGGTGGGCCAGGCTGCCTGTCCTCGGGGCATTACGTCCTAGAAAGTGTATAAGAACAGAAAGAAGGAAGCGAGGCAGGAGAGAGAGGAGAGGAGGGAGGTGTCAGTGTGGTGGTGGCTCTCGGCGGGCAGAGGGTTGGGGCCCTGGTGGCTGTGAGGAGTCCTATGGTCTGAGGGCACAGCCTGCTTCCTCACCCCTGCCCCAGGCTGCCCTGGGACCACCCCAGGAGAGCTCGCCTTCTCTCCTGCCCCCACCCAAGCCAACACTGCCCTGGATGGCCTGGCATCCAGGGCTGGGATCCTGGCCAGAGGCCTTTCCCCTGTGAGAGTCCCCCAGGCAGCCAGCTGAGTGGCCCAGGGCCTCGTGGGAACCTGCCCTCCTGACCTCCCTCGGGGTTCTGTTCTCTGGCTCTCAGCCTCTTGGTCCTGCAGCTTCTTCCGGGACAGGACAGCCTGTCCCTTCGTAGTCTCTCCCAGTCCCAGCTTCGTCAAGACTGTAGCTGCGTTCCACCCCCAGCCCTGGCCCGAGTGCCCGGCCGGGCCCCGGCCTGTCCACAGGCCTCTCCCTGTGTCAGGTGAGCACAGCGGGCACTGCCATGGAGGATGGGGCGGGGCTGGATGCACGGGAAACCTGCGGGGAGGGAAGCCAGGAGCACCCCCCAGCGTGCTCAGCCCCCTGCAGTGCCCCTGGGGTGGGTCTCCTCAGACAGAACCCCTTTGCAGCCTGGGGCTTCTTCTGGCACCGTGGACAGCTGCTAGAGTGGGGCCACTCCAGGGAAGAGGGGCATTAGGAGGGGCGGAGAGACCAGGCCCCCTCCCCCTGGCGATTTGGGGGCCGTAACTGATGCTTCCACACAGAGAAGGTTCCAGGTGCCAACGCAATGCTTTGGCGAAGTCATCCTGGCTGGGGCCTCAGGAGCTGGGACTCTGGTGGGAGGGGAGCGGGGTGGGGACTCAGAGGGCATCTCCTTGATCTGAGAGGCCTCGAAGGCTGTGGGACCTCATTCATTCATTCATTCATTCATTCCACAGTTATATGAGGGCTGTCCAGAAAAAATCCAGCCATAACTGCTTCTCTTTTTCCTATCACGTGGCGGGATGCGTTCCGAACAGCCCTCGTGTACCGAGCGCTTCCTGTTCGCCAGGCCCTGCGTTAGATGTTGGGAGACCCTGTGGGACTCGGCCTGAGTTCAACGTCCGCTTCCAAGCAACTCAGCCTCTTCTCCCATGGCCCTACCAACACCCAGCCAAGTGCCCGAGCAGGGGACTATCCCCAGGTCCTCCTCGGCCCCCACACCCAGCCCGTCACCCGTCCTGGGAGCCCTGCCTCCTCAGCAAGTTCCTGCAGATCCGCCTCCCGCCCTCCGGCTGCCGCAGCCTGAGCCCGACCCTCGTCACATCACCAAATCGTCTGCCCGTGACCTCGGAGGGCTCCCTGGCTCCCTGGCTCCCCTCTTACTCTTACCGTCCACCCTCCTGCTGGGCAGGGGGTCTTCCTGCACTGGAAACTGGGCCCCTCACCCCCCTGTCCAAAACCCATCACCGACACACACACTTGTTAAAACTTTGAAGTCATTTACAACTTATCGCATAAATTCTCATGGACTCTAGAAAACCTCCAGAAATTGGATGTCAAAGGATTTAGAAGAGTCCCTTACAAAGCTTTCCGGAGTCCGTTCCTTGCTGACCGGGACTCATTCCACCCCGGACCATCGCCCTGACGTGCATTCGCTCTTTCCCAAACGCTGTGAATGGCGCCATGCTTCCTGAATGGACCGGGAGCCTCATGAACTTGAGGCTCCTGCCTCTGGGTCTGGCCTTATCTCCCCCACTCCCTGCCCTTTGTACTTTACACGCAGCCTAGAGAATGACTTGTGATTCCTAGACGAGTCACGTCTGGGTCCCCGGGTACCTGTTGTTCTCTGCCTGGAGAGCCCGTCCCCTCCTTTCCCGTGGGAGTCACCTAATCTGCCTTCTCTGGAAGCCTCCCCACTGCCCAGGACTGCTGGGGACCCTGGCCCTCGGCTCCCGGACAGCACGTACACGTGGCCCTCCACTACTGCATGTGTTATGTGGAGGGGCCCGTCCCCATGACTAGGATCCCTGAGGACCCAGGGTCATCTTTTGTCACAGTCTAGAGGAGAGAAGGACCTATGAGCGAATAGGTACCGAGGCCTTGCAGGCACATCGGACCGTGCTCAGCTTAGGGGTGTCAGGCGAGACTTCCCAGAGGAAGGCATGCTGGGCCGGCTCTTAAACATCGCACAGGCGTACGTCTAAGAGGTAAAGTGGGGGGGAAGGCCAGGCCGAGGGAGCAGCGGTCCTGCCGGCTGGAGGGCTGAAATCCGTGGTGAGAAGCTGGGCGTGGCCAGAGCGTGACCTCTGTGCGGGGGGGGGGGGGGGGGGGGGGGGGGGGGGGGGGGGGGGGGGGGGGGGGGGGGCGTGTGGAGGGGAGAGGTGGTGCCAAGTGACAGAGGATGTGTGTCGCATCACCTGGCAGTGAGTGGAGTCATTGCGTGGTTTTACACAAAGGTGTGACAAGGATGTGGCTGGCTGCTGCCTCCTGGGGAGACCCTGACACTTGCTGGTTCTCGGGCCACAGAAAGAGGCTGCTGAGGGGTGGGGTCGGGGGTCAGACCCAGGGGCGCAGGTTTTAGGCCGAAGGCGCCACGTCGCCCGTCCGGGCTACCCTGGCCAGGCCCAGGAAGCAGGCTCGGGTCTCTCGGAAACCCCAGAGCAGGCCCTGGTCAGTGCCGGGGGACAGTGAGGGGGCAGGGCAGGGCTCTGGTATTTGAGGGGAGAGGCCTGCTGTGGCTGAAAGGTCTCTGGGGATGGGCACCTGGGGCCCGTTAGGAGCACCCCAGGCTCATGGAACGAGATGCCAGAGCGTGGTCCTGCGGGGCTCTTCCTGGGCCCCCACGACAGACCCGGGGCTGGGATCTGAGTGGTGGTGGCCATGGCCAGGGGCCGACGCTTGGCTCTGGGGCTGCTGGGGCGTCACAGAAACAGACCCCATCTCCGGCACTGCTGCTGCCCCAGTCCTGGCGCACGGGGGCAAGTCGCTTCTCCGAGCCGGGCAGAGGGGTAAACGAGAGGGATGGCATCCCTGCAGCTGGAGGTCACATTCCAGAGGCAGAAGAAACAAACAAGCACGGAGATAAAGGCAGTCAAAGCCCTGACAGGTGACAGGAAGGAAATCAAGAGGGTGGTGTGAGGGAGAGCACAGGGGTGGGGGACACGTTGGGTTTGAGAAGGGGAGCTTCAGGCTGAGATGGAGGATGGGAAGGAGCCAGTGGCGAAACACCCACAGCAGGGAAACAGTGACACAAAGGCCCGCGAAGGAAGCCAGGGGACTGGAGTGCAATGAGTGGGGGGCGGGGGCGGGGATGGGCAGGGATGGGCAGCAGCCGTGGCACACAGGCTCTGCAGACCACGGCCAGGAGTCCGGATTTCATTCTGAGGGCGACTGACTGGAAGACCCTGAGGGTCTACGGTGAGACGTGGCAGGATCTGATTGCGTTTCGGGCACATCCCTGTGCCGTGGTGGGGAGCACAGGTTGTAGGGATGGGGGTTGGCCCAGGGGGACTGAGGAGCAGCTACTGCAGTGATCCCGGGGTATGACGGGCCTGGACAACGGGAGGGCAGGGGGATGGAGCCTTGAGATGCGGGCAGAACAGGTGGGAGGCACTATGGGCCAGAATGGGGGTGAGGGGAGAGAAGACTTCAGGACTCAGGGTTTGAACATTCTGTATCCCATCCCTCATCCAGGGAGGTAAGTGGTCCCAGGGGTCCCGATTCGCCCAGGCCTGCTTGCACAAACAGCCCTGGAGGAAAGGCCCTCAGGGACGTCTGAGTGCCCTTCACCTGAGGCCTGGACCTTGGACTATGATTCAGAGCAAGCTTGCAGGCACATCAGGCTGAAGAGGACCATTGGCCAAGCTGGGAAGGACATGCCCTCCATGATCTCAAGGAAGGGGCCTGATCTGGGCCCAGCTCACATCTGTCCTGTGTCTGTGAGGGACAGCACTCTGGGTCACCCTCCCTGGGCTGGCAGATGGCCACACTGTGCAGGGAGTGGGGCTTGACCAGTGCCTCTACCATGCACGTCTGCTCCCGACTCCATTTCAAACCACTGCCCAAGATGACCACAAGGCCACCATTTAAAACCTCAGGTCAGAGACTTCTCAGTGGTGTAGGGCAAAATTCACTGTGCAGTGTGAGATGCAGAAGCCAGGCTGCAACAGGTTAGCTACCATAAGATCCTGGTGTTGTGAGATAAGCAGGTAACTAAGTGAATTCATGTAAACAGAAACAGAAAAAAATCTAACATATTTTGCCGTGTATAATGCACACTTTTTGGCCCAAATTTGGGAGAGGAAAATAAAGATGTGCATTATACATGAGTAGTACTAATTCTGTACCTACAGAAATGTTCTTAATTCTTTTATTTGTGCTTATGGGATGAAAGTGTAACTCTAGGAATCAATTAATGATATCTGTATGCAAAATTATACCCTGCAATACTATAATCATTTATATACATATAAAAAACTTTTATACATACAATTTCTTGTACCTTGTATCTGTTCTTGTGTTTTGTAATTATTTGTTACATAAAATCTCTTATACCACAATAGATTAAAAAATAAATGCTAAAATTCCTTTATAATACAAAAAACAAGTACCTAAAAATTTGAATTAAAAAATTTAAACGAAAGATTTTTCCCCTGAAAGTTTGGGCCAGAAACATGGGTGCACATTGTATACGGTAAATGAAATTTTTAATCATATAAATCTAAACAGAAAACATTGCAGTAAGGTAACTCTCAGAGCAGAAAGTGTTCATGATGTAATGTTCAGTGAAAGAGCTTACAAAATGGCACTACTCAGTTTTGTGAGGAAAAATCATGAAAATCTAAAAATAAAAAAATATGTCTCCCTATGGATCTAAGTATTCATTCAGCTTCCGTTCTGTGATGGGCTCTCCTCTAAGTCTGTATATGGAATAATCACAGCAACCCTTTGAAGTAGGTTCAGTTTTATTTCATCTCCAAGTTACATATGAAGGAACTGAGGCACGAAAAGTCAGAGAGTTTAAGTAATTCATCCCAGGTCACACACACGAAAACAGCAGAAGCGGGACTTGAACTAGGAGGCGTGGCCTGAAAAGACACTAAAAAAATGTCAGTTATCTCTAAGGCTGTATTAAGGGCTTCTGTGTGGTTTTTACTTTCTTCTTTGTGCTTTTCTACATTTTCCAGCTTTTCCCCAAAGAGCATGTTACTTCTATAATCAATGCCTCTCCACTCCCTCTCCACCCTACACAAAATAAAGAGCAATTTTTAAAGTGACAAAACAAAGCATGAATGTCCCGGGAAGTTATTCCTCTTGCAACCTTGGGCTCTGTCCTGCCCCTGGGGATGCCTGGGGCCCATGAAGGCCCATGGGAGGCCCTGCTCTCCCCTGTGCGCCCTGGGGTTCCTTGGGGTGGGTCTTGGAGGTCCTGGGCTGTACCCCTGAGGAATCTCAGGCTTCCCCACTGAGGTCATGCAGGTCTTGGGTTGCCGCCAGGCCTCACCCTGATTGGCCAGATTGCCTGAACTCCTGGTTCAAATTAAACAATTGGAACCTCAGGTTCCTCATCTTTATATTGGAGACAACCACCTGCTACTTACTGAATGCTTGCTCTGGCGGGTCACTGCACTAAACATGTCACATGGCCCGCACAGCGGTGATGTACTAAGGTTTCCCAACCCTCGGCCCCCCTCTGCAGTCCTGGCTCCAGGCGGCCTGGGGAGAAGTACGGGCCCCCTCTGCTGGACAGAAGTTGAATTACAAGCAGGAAACCAAAGGGCAAGGGAATGGCGGGCAGTCCCAGTGGGAGGGACCTCAGAGGTGGCTTGGCCCAGCCTGGTATTTTAGAGACTAAGAAAGTGAGGTCAGGGCGGCCACCTCACTGCATGGACACCTGCAAGTTTTCCTGTGTGGTCCCCATACTGGGGAGCTCCCTGATGCCTCAAACCCCCTTGTGGTCTGATCCTACTTCACTCTTCTCAGCTGCCCCGTGGACACAAGTGGGAGCTGCGGGGACATCTGGGTCCTGCCTGGATTTGCTCATCCAGCCGGCAACAAAGCTGGTGGGTAGAGGCCCAAAGGGGCTTCCAGTTGAGAGCACTAGCAGACTTGGAAGATTCTGGAAACTATAGCTTCTCTGTGTTTGCTGTTCATGATAGTAGCTCTCATTAATCGCACCTTTTTGCCAAGAGCCATATGATGTGCTCGGTGGCACGAGTTCCTTTCCTTTCAATTCTACAAAGTAGGATTAATAGGGCCATTTCACGAATGGCAAAACTGAGGTGTGGAGCCGGAAAGAAACGGTCACATATCTAGAAGAGCTGGGATGTGAGCTCTGTTCTCTGACGTGAATGCCTCGCCACTAACCACACTGGCTTGTTCTTGACTCCCTGTGCCCTCAGTGATCAGCCATAGAACCCCCCAGACAAACAGGACCTTCCATCCCGATGTCCCTCCTCCCTTACCCACTGTCCCTGAAGCTGCCACGGTCTGGGAGCTGCCTCCATGGATGGCTCAGGCCCCCGTCTCTGCACCTCTGACCCAGCTACGTGGCCATCTCTTGGTCATCCTCGCCCAACATTCCTCGGACAGTTCAAGCTCACCGTGCTCTCAGCTGAGCCTGCTCTCCCCGTAGTCCTGACCTGCTCCTCCTGCTCTGTCCCCACCCCAGTCTGTGGTCCCACCATCCGCTCCCCAGATCCTGTCACTGAGTCCTGTGTTTTCCTTCTTTAAATCTCTGCTCAGTTTTTTTCTCTCTGCTGTTACTGCCTTAATTCAGACAACCCCCCACAACCCTTTATTCCACCACAGCCTTTCAAACCCCCCATGTGACACCTCCTCCCCAGGGGTCTCCCTTCTGCTCCCTCCCCACCTCTGCCCAGATGTCCTTTCTAAAATTCAGGCCTACGCCCGTCATCCCCCTGCTAACAAATGCTCCAGTCGCTCCCACTGCTTTAAGAAAAACACAAGAACCCGATCAAATTCCGTAGCTTTGCCCGTGGACCTTGGATCTGCCTCAGCCTTCTTCCCCAGTTCACACCCTTCCCACCTGAACCCCGCTGCGAAGAGGCACCCAGAGCTCCAGACCTGGCCAGGCTCCTGCCTCTCCCTGTCCTTGCCTTTGCCTAGCTAATACCTCTTCACCCCCCCCCCCACTCACCTCAAGCATGCCCTTGGCTGGAAGACACCCTGGACCCCACTTCTTCTTACAGCTCTGTCAGAAGCCTTAATGCAAGATCTCGGTGAAGACGTAATGTCCTCGCCCACTAGATGGTGAGGTACGCGGAAGCGGGGTTTGTCTTCCTTGTGTAACAGCCACGGCCAAGCCAGTGCCCAGCACCTCACGGCGGTCCCTGAGTGAATGAATGGAGAAGGCAGATAGGAACCAGAAGACGAGACAGCAGAAGTGGCAGGGGACAAGGAGGTGGCCCAGGAGTCTGTTCTGAGTGGGGTCGGCATTCCGTGGACCCAGGTTTTTCCCATGTCACAAGTTCCGGGGGGACAAGGGGCCTGGAGGCTGACCAGGGGTCTACGCTCTCATCTGAGCCCACCCTTCTCCGTCCCCAGGGATCTGCCAGCCTCCTTGGGGCTCTTGGGGCTGTTGGAAGGAATGCAAGCCTAAGGTGTGGAGACCGACCACCTTCCCCACCCAGCACTGATTAGGCACCGCCTGTGTGCGGGGCCCTGTGCCGAACCCCTGAGCTTGCACGCGCCAACGTGCCCGTCCTTTGGTCTAGTTGCAGGTGAGACTAGGATGGGCACAAGCTACAGAGGACAGGGTTGGGCTCTGCCGGGCAGTCAGTCGGGAGGGGAGACTGGAACTGGGTGGTGGAGCAGAGAGAAAAGGCAAGGGCATGACTGAAGGGGCTCAGCCTGTGCCGAGGGGGAGGTCAGGACACACAGGCAAGGGTGTTCCAGGAACGAAGAACAGACGCTTTTCTTAGGGCCACGGGTTGTGGGAGGGACTGGTGGCAAGTCAGTTTGGGAAGGGACATTGGGACCAGCCAGGTCCCTGGCGCTTCCCCCGCCCCCTAACGGCGCCTGTGGAGGGATCATTCCCTCAGAGGCCGGCAGAGGGCAGGACTGAGCCGCCGTGCTTCCTCGGCCCAGGTCTGGGTGGAGTGGCCCTTGCGGGAGTGGGGTAGGGTGGGGCACTGGGCCCGGAGGGAACCAGCCAGCTGTGCACAGCTGGAGAGGAGGGGCAGGCTGGCTCCTTTCCTCAGAAGGCCCGTGTGTGGCCCCTGAAGCTGTCGGCTCTGGTGACCTGACCTGACAGCCCCGGGTGGGCTCCCACACTTCCTGGGTACACGAGGGCTGTCCGGAAAACACCCAGCTGTCAAGGCCTCTATTTTTCATATGACATGGCTGGATACTTTCCAGACAGCCCTTGTATAACTATATCTGTTCATCAGTATTCTGTAAACACGGCCTCACCTCTGTGCTTTTGCTCAGCTGGTTCCCTCCTTCCTCTCTCCATCTGGCTAAGGTCATGGCACCTTACCGAGTTGTTTGCACAGGGCTGCCAATGTAAGGGCACGGTGGCGAGTTTGTGAACTTCATTGTCACATTTTGGGTCCAACGTCAGCTCTCATGGCCATTCCAGAAAAAGAGTCCCAAAACTGCTCTGAAGGGCGGACTAGGCGCTGGCGTCGGTGCACAGCTTCCCCAGGGGCGTGCTTCGAAGGTGACCGTAGTGGTACTCAGCAGTGAGGTGTGTAGCGCTTTTTCGAGGGTGAGTTCGTGAAGTTCCTTGTCCGATCTCGTATGTAGTGCAAAATGATCACCACACCAAGCCCTCCTTAACCGCAGGAGACTGTCCATGCACCGGAACGCAAGTAACTGGCCGGTTGCTTGAGATTTTGCTGTTGCTTGAGAGAGCCGATGGCTTGAGCTCCGGTTAACGGAGAGTCTACTTCCGTTTATGTGGCATCTACCAGGCCCCATGGGTGCTGGTTGACTGAGAGTCCACTGTATATGCTTTGTAATGACCACTTGTTGCGTGGCAAACATTGTGCTATATATTTTATTTTAATTATTTCTAATTCTCACATCAGCCCTCAAGGTGCCGCGATCCCCACTTTACAGATGAACAGACTGAGGGTCAGGGAGGCAAAGTGACAGCCCCGTAAGAAAGAAGCTCGGGAGCTGTCAGGCCAGTTAGGGACCATGTGACCGCACTCTGCCTCCACAGGACTGCATTCAAGGTGGGAGTAGGTGCGTAGGAGGAATTGCACGAAGACCAGAAAAGTCTTCCCCTCCCCGAAGAGCCCACATCCCTGGCCCCCGCATCCCTGGCCAGGCTGTAAGATCTTCTGGTCAGAAACCTGTTCTCAAACAGCCAGCTATTTGTGGGCCTTTTCACGTTTCCTTTTTTTTTTTTTTTTTTTTTTTTGGAAAAGTCCTTGTGCAGACCCGAAGAGCAGTGAGAGGAGAAGGGGCCGGGCCAGACCACCGGGGCCCCTCCAAGGCCTGCGCTGGTATTTCAGGGTTGGCTTCTCTCCCCAGTCTCCACTGGTCACCTGTCCGAGGGGGATGGAGGTGCTGGGAGAGCAGACTTCCCTCCTCGGGTCTCCCCCTCCAGAGGAAAGAGAGGCCTGCTTGGGCAGGGCGCCTCTGCTCTGCGAAGGGCCCCCCCAGGCTCCCGCCCTGGGCCTCCCGTGGGGGCTCCTCAGTGACCATCCAGCACTTCTCACCGGGCGCTCTCATCTTCTTCTTGCCGGGGTCCCTCCGAAACTCAATTTGTGTACAAATACGTTCTTTAGAAGGAAGCATATATAGCCGTAAGTCTCTGCACGTGCCTTTTCTTAAATTCACATGGGACCGTACCATACCCACCTGGTTTTACACCTTGCTTTGATCACTTAATGTTGTATCTTGGACATGCTTTTTACACCAGTATCTGTAGATCTACTCATTCTCTGTAATGACTGCAAAGTCCATTGTAAAGGCTTGAGTGACCCGATTCTTTTTTTGACGTACATTTAGGCTGCTTCCAGTTTTTGCTATTGCCGACAGTGTTGAGATCAACAACTGTATTTGTAGGGTAATTCAGCTGGTTACAATTTGAACATGTTCTCAAATTTCCTTCCAACAAACAATGTGACAATGTACAGTTCTATCAATAGCGTATGAGGATACCCACTTCCTTACATCTGTACCAACACTGGTGTTATCAAACTTTCAAATCTTTGCTGACTTGCTAGGTGAAAAATGGCATCTCATTAAAAGTTTTAAGTGCCTTTAACAGTGAGGCTGAGCAGGTTTTCCTAGTATTTGTTAATTATTTGACACCCCCTCCCAGCCTTTTTGTAAATCCCATGTTGTTGACGTTTGACCATTTAGGGGAGAGCTGGTCATGTTTTCCTCATTTATTTGTAGTAGCTCTTTGTATATTAAAGAAATAAACATCGAAGATTCAGTTGATTATCTTTTCTACTACAAATTCCATGTTTGGAAAGATTTTGTTCAATAGTGGTTGTTCAGCTATTTCTTTTTTCTCCATTTTCTCAATCTGGTACTTGTACACAGACTCTTATAGTGTTTCTCAGCACAAGAGGGCCAGTGTTTCTACATTGTGTTGATGTGATTCCAGCCAAAAGCAAAGCCTTGGCATTTTGGTGAATCCCAGAAGCCTCACCATGGCTACATGTAAGATGTCTGTTGATTTTCTGAAATATTTTAAGTGGCCTGAGGAATTCCAGAGGGCTGGGGCCCTGGGGTGGGAGCCCCAGCCCCAGCTTGGGCCCCTTTAGTGTAGCTCACTTAGCAGCGGTGTGGTCTGCACCTGTGTGCATCCCTCGGTCCAGCTGTGGATTCTTGTGTTGTGTTGAGTGGGCTGAGTGTTTGCATATTTTCCCCTTTGTTTATAGTCACTGAGGGGTGTGGATGCCTCCTCCCTTCCAGAAAGGCCCTGAGGAGGGACTGAGTCTGCTCCCAAGCCAGGCCCAGTGGGACTTGGCTGGTGCCGAGTCCTGGGGATTGAGGAGGAGATGGAGGAGGGCAGGATGGAGGCAGGAGAGGCTGCCAGTGGGCTTGAGGGTGGTGTAGGCCACGGGGCAGGGTGAGAGGTGGTTTTCAGAGCCCCAGATTGGGAAGTGGGGTGCTAGACACCCACAAAAATGCCTGTGTGTCCTAAGGAGGAATGAGGGGCACAGATGGTGGTGAGGTGTGAGCAGGAGGGGAGGGATGTCCCTGGGTTGTGAGGGGCCACCTACCCTCCCCCCAATCTAAAGGTGGTTTCACTTGGGTGACTCTGTTCTCTCTTGGCTCTGGGAGTTATATGGAAGGGTGACTCTGAGATCTCAGTGGGGGTTGCGGTTGGCTAAGAAGCCTCAAGGTTGGTTGGTTTCTTTTATGAGATGCCGCATTCCTGTGGGATGGCATGTGGAGGTGATTGATGGGGTTGGCTATGATAGTGGGAGCAGCGGGGGGCAGAGTTAGAGGAAGGCAAGAAGTACTCTGAGTTGACACTCCTGGAGTCTCAGATTCTCAGGGCTGTGTGGGTGCCTGGGGGACTGGCACCTCCATTGAAGCCAGGATGCCCATCTGAGCTGGGGAAGGAGAACTTGGGCTGAGATGGGGGAGAAGTTCCCCTGCCTCTTCTCACGAGTGCACCCAGCCTTCCAGGGCGGGAAGTCTGGCCCTGTTCTCTGCCTGGTGAGTAGACCCAAGGCTGGGACAGGGCACAGCCAGGGCAAGCCCACTGACCTGGGTTCTGTCCTGGAAACACCTGTGTCTGGGGCAAGGGACTCACCTACGGAGGCTGAGCGTCCTCTTTAAAACAGACCAGGAGGTAACATGCCCCATCTACTCTCCTTAGATGTTATCTTCCTGGCTCCTTCAGGCCCCCGGGCCCAATGGAGTCTCTGAGGAGGTAGCGAAGAAGCACCACCCCTTCTTCCAAAAGGTTTTCTTTGGTCTGCGGGGAAGAGTAGCTCACTAAACCTACAAATCCACCATGACAGTGGATTTGAATGGCGCTCCCATGTGCAACCCCGTAGGTATGTTAGCTCTGTTCCCTCACAGCTAGTGACGGATGACACCCGGAATGTGATGGCGAGCAACGTGGTGAACAACGTGGTGGTGGACAGACGTGGCTTCAGAGTCGGGCAGATGGGGGAAACTCAGTGGGGGGGAGATGGCTCTGTGGACTGGTCCCACACCTGCAAATGGGTGCTGGCAGGACCCCCGCCCAGCTGCTGTGAGGGTTGGGTCACAGCCGGCATGCCCGTGCTCAGCGCAGGGCCGGGCCAGGTGCTCTTGCCCTCCTGCGGCCCTCCCCTTCTCCTGGCCCAGCCCCGCTCACCAGGCCCCCTGAGTCCGACTCTCCTGGCCGATTGCTCTTGTCTATAAAGCAGGCAGAGCTGCCATCCCTTTCAGCTCTCAAGTTTGATGACCAGTCCTGACCACCAGCCGGGCCTGGGCCGTCCGGCTCCATGATCAGTGCAGCAGGCCAAGAACTCGGGACGCAGCCTTTTTGGTGGGAGAGGGGTCAGGAAAGGCCTGGAATGTGAGGGAGGTGTGGGGCCCCTAGCTGGAAGTGAGAGAGGAGGTGCTTGGTGGTACTTGACATGGGACATGTATGTATGAGGGGGGCCCCCAAAAAACCCAGAATTATCTTCTGGGGTGCAGGCCCCTGGTAGCACAGGCTCCCCCGCTAGGTGAGTGTTCTAGGAGCCCGTCTGTATCCAGGTACCAGCTGGCATTGTTGTGAGAGGCTGCCTTCGGCCTCAGTGAATTTTTTTTGGCGACTCTTTTAACGTGTTTGCCCATTTCATGATGGTGATTCACACGAACGACGTGCAGCATGACAGCACCTGCCCACACCGCGCTGAGTGCTCGGCAGTTTTTGACCCAAAACAGCACGACCCCCGTGCCCACCCTCCCTATTCACCCCATCTCCCCCTCAGCAACTTTAATTTTGTTTCCCTAAATGAAAAAAATCCTTGAAGGAAAACATTTTGCTGAAACAAAACAAAACACAACAACAACAAAAAAATGGCAGAAACACTAAAAGGCATCAAAATCGACAAGTTCAAAAACTGCTTTGAGCCGTGGAAAAAACGTCGTGATAGATGGATTGCATCCAACGGAGAGTCCTCTGAAGGTGACTGAAGTTTGCACATGGAAGAATAAATACATAATTTTTCATAAATAAATTCTGGGGTTTTTTGGGTCCCCCCTCATTCGTGTGTGTATGTGTGGCCGACCTCAGTGTGTGTGTGTGTGTGTGTGTGTGTGTGTGTGCGCGCGCGCCTGTGTATGTGGAGCAGACTCCAAAAATAACATTGGTCCCATTTCTTTGTTTTTCTAGAGCTGGTCCGATTGAGGCAGGGCCTGTCCTGGAGCTGCCTGGGCAGTGTGTGTGTTGGGGGTAGATGTGACAAAACACAGCCCTTGCTAAGGCCACAAACCTAATGATTCTCAATGTGTTTGGTGTGGTTTGGCGATTTTTAAATGCCCCTGCCACCCCTGAAATCAAGATCTTCTGTTTAATTCATTGCCTCAAGGAATGTACTGAGCTATGTCCAGGACCCTGTAGGCTGCTGGATCCCAGAGATGAAGGGCAATAAGATGTTATCCCTGTGGCCCCTGAGCCACAGCCTGGTGGGGCCGTGCGGAGAGCAGGGAGATGACTTGGGCAGCCGTGGGCAATGGGGCGGTGGTAGCACAGAGCGCTGCTCGCTCTGCTTGGCGTGGGTAGCAGGAGACTGCACCGCCAATGTGGCCTTGAGCCTACACCGAAGACCAGATGGGCATCAGCACGGTCCCCGTGGGGAGGACAGGTACCACAGGCTGCGGTCCCCCTTGTGCAAGCACTCAGAGGCAGGAAAGAATATGGGCAGTTGGAGAGCTAGAGCTCAATGAATACATAAGGCCAAATCGACTTGTGCCCGAAGAGGTTGTTTAACGGGGACCAACCTTGGGGTTAGGGAGGTATGCTTGAGGAAATGGGATTTAAACTGAAGGATGGGGTGTCAGCTGTACACAGGGCAGGGGTCCCCAGGCACAGGGCAGGAGTACAAGGCCCTGGAGTGGGGAACACGCCTGGGGAGTCTGGGTGGGGACTGACTCAGACACAGCATTGCAAAAGGGCACTAGTGAAGGATTTCGTTTGAGCGACCTAACGACAATAAAACGCGATCTCTAGGCCTTTTCTCTTGGCCTTCGCCCTCGGTGTCCACTCTGTGTAGTGAGAATTGGGCCCCTTTCTGGGCCAAGGGGCAGCTGATTGAAAGCAGATGCCTTTCCCTGGTGGGGCTCCGCCGGGCGCGGCGAGGCCGTGGTGGGCCCGGCTCCTCACTGCTGACCTCAGACCTGCACCGCTGGCATGTCCAGGCCGCAGACTCTCAGTCAGCAAAGCCGCATCCGTCCTGCAGAGAGACGGTCACTGTGGCTGCCCACACCTCCAACCCATCAATTTTCCTGCCACGGTGAGAAACCTCCTGTACCCGCCGGCGAAGGCCCAGCTTGGAGACCCAGCTGGAGGAGAGAGAGATGTCAAGGAGGTTCTTGCAAGGCACAAGGCTGCAAAGGGTCTCTGTCACCCTTACCTGGTTCCTCGGCACACCTGTAGCAGCAAATGAAGCCACTAACCTACGTGCGAGGGGCTGGCTCTGTGCTGAGTGCCGGAGGTCGTCCCACCGACTCCCCCTCACGAACAGCTCCGTGCTGTGGCGAGGTGCACGACTGGCACTCGGGCGGGCACTTCATCACACATCTGCTAGGTGGCTGCACTGGGGTTTGAACCAGATCATCGAGCTCTAGGCCACGACCCCCGGGCTCCTCTGCTTGATGCCCTTCCTCAGATAGGTCTTTTTGCTCTCAGTCAGTCAGTCAGTCAACAAACATTCATGGAGCCACATGGACAGACTGATGGGGCTCGGGCCCTGGAGCCGGACGCGGGGGGCACCGGAATGCACCCCTTCTCTAGGAGCTCATATCACTGGAGCAGGAACAGAAGTGGGGTCCCCTACTGTCCTTCTCCCTGCCGTCCAGTTACTGAGAAGAAAGGTAGCCGGGTGGGATGCCCCACTGGAGACCTGTCCCTGTCGGCTCGCTGTGTGACTTACCTTGATGGGCGGGTGACTCAGCCCTGAGGTGAACCATTGAGGGCGGCACTGGCAGTGGCCGAGGGGTGCAGCTTTCTGGGGACTTTCAGACCGAGGAGTAATGACACAATTTGTCCTTTAGGGTCTGGAAAGGAGAAGTAACCCCAACCTCAGCGTGGGTCCTCGGAAAGGAAGAGGGACTCGGCCCGGGAATGGCCACGTGTGGGCACGCATAAGCCATGCGTGTGGCGGGACCGCGGGCGGCGTGGCCATGCTTGCAGCCATCCCTCTGTGTCCTTGTGGGGCTCTCGGTGGGGCAGGACCAGCTTCCTCTTTCTGAGTATGGGAATAGTGTCAATGGGCAGCAGGACTGCTCAGAGTCCCAGGTCTCCTGGCCCCCAGGTGGAAGTAGGGCCCCCGTCCCCTCTTTTAGAGTAAGCCAGATCGGGGGCTCTTGGTCAATTCAAAGGGAGAGGAAGCTTCAAGGGGAGGGTACCGACTTCCTTCGAGTGTGGTAGATTGGCTCTGGAGGGTTTAATTAAAATTGCAAAATCAAAGAAATGCAATAGCAGTCACACCCCAGTTTTCTGTTGCCCCTCACAGTGGTTACTAAAACGACAGTTTGTATCTATCGGGAGTTCATTGTGTGCCAGGTACTGTGCCACACCCTCCATGGACATCATTCTATTGAATCCTGGTAAGGTGGTAGGTGCTTTGTGTCACCATTTTATACACGAGGCAACTCAGGCACAGAGAGGTTAACCAACTTGCCCAAAGTCATGCAGCTAGCAAAACTATGAGCTGGGCTCATCACCCATGTTATCTCTCACTCCAGGGTCCTTCAACCACAGAGCCCACCCTTCCGCGGCGTCCAAGGAGTCCCCACAGCTGAGGGGGCCCAGGAGATGTGGGCCAGCAGGGAGGAGCCCCAGGGTCCGGAGCCACCACCAGGTGCCGGTCTCCCGCAGCAGCTGGGTTCAATTACAGTGTGGATGGTGGTCATCAGAAAGCCACCTTCTCCTGGACTGTGAAGGATTAGGGCAACCACAGCCAGTGAACCCGGGGGCCCCTCGAGTTCCCACTGCCCGCCCGACAGGGTTTCACAAACCCCTTGACGTTGACAGGGCAGCCTGTGTGGACAAGGCAGGAAGCCTGGGGGCCCTGTGGTCTGCCGGCATTGCTCAGAGCTTCCTGGGCTGGGCTCCGCCGGCAGGGCCCTCCTTGGGGCCCTGCGCGTCCCCTGTCCTGAGGACTTCCATGGCCCTGTCTGGATCTCAGGGACAATCCCTACTCAATCACGGGCCTCTGAGGGGCCAGGAAGGCCCCAGCTTCTGGGGACTGAGCCTTGGGGGAGCTTTGAGTTTCTGGGGACGACCTCAGGGTGTCTGAAGGTTCCTGGGGACTAGGGCTGTGACGTGGGGCAGGGACAGCTCTACCTGCAGTCAGAAGACACAGGCTCCACTGTCAGCCAGCACGGACTAGGGCTGTGACCTCAGGCCGTTCCTTACCTCCCAGAACCCCCTTCCCTCATCTGCCTCACTGGGTGCTTAAAGCCTGCAGCAAACAAGAGAAGGTGCAGCCAGTGCCGGTGACTCGAGCAGGGTCACGGCCTGACCTTGGGTCTGCCCCCGCTGCCTCGCCATTGGTCCTCCCTCTGGAAACTGCCGGGGCTAGACGTACAGGTTCCCTCAGGGAAGGGTAAAGGCATCCCACCCAGGTAGAGAGCAGCCTGAGCAAATCCAGAGCCAGGAAAACACACACACTCACACACACACACTCACACACAAACATACATACACACTCATACAAACACACACACACACATGCACACACACACACACACACGCACATACAGTCACACACAAATATGCACACACACTCACACACACTCTCACACACTCACACACACTTGCACACGTACACACATACATACACGCACACACACTCACACACAAACATGCACACACACTCTCACACACTCATACACACTCACGAACACATGCTAACACATGCACACACACTCATACACGCACACACACACACATGCACATAGTCACACACACACGCACATACAGTCACACACAAATATGCACACGCACACACACACAAACATGCACACACACTCATACACGCGCACACACATACATGCACATAGTCACACACACGCACAGTCACACAGAAATATGCGCGCGCACACAAACATGCACACACACTCATACACGCACATATACACACATGCACATACAGTCACACACAAATATGCACACACACTCACACACACATGCACACACACTCACACACTTGCGCACACACATACGTACACGTACACACACATACGTACACACACACACTCTCACACACTCATACACACACACGCTCACACACTCACATGCACACACTCACACAAACATGCACACACACTCTCTCACACTCACACACTCGCACACGCACGCACATACGTACATGCGCACATACTCACACACAAACATGCACACACACTCTCACACACTTACACACACATACGTACACGCACACACATACGTACACGCACACACACTCACACACAAACACGCACACACACACACTTACACACACTCACACACACACACACGCACATGCACACCCTCTCCACACACTCACACACACACACGCACACCCCCACACACTCACACACAAACATGCAGACACTCACACACGCTCACACATGCTCACGCACACACACTCACACACGCTCACGCACACACACTCACACACGCTCACACACGCACATGCACACACACTCACGCATGCACATGCACACACACTCTCTCACACACACTCGCACACACACGCACATGCACACACTCACATGCACACTCATGCACACACGCACATATACATGCACATACACTCTCACACACACGCACACGCACACACGCGCACACACGCACATACACTCACACACAAACATGCACACACACTAACACACACTCGCACATGCGCACACTCACATGCACACTCATTCACACACACATATACATGCACACACACTCTCTCACACACTCACACTCGCACACACTCACACGCACATGCACACACACACACACACTGTGGTCCTTGTGCCAGGAACTGTTCTAAACAGGTCACAAATATTACTAAATAATTTACCTTTCTCAATATCCCTATGAAGTGTTAGCTTGCCCCTGTTTTACAGACAAGGCAGTGGAGGCCCAGAGAGGTAAAGTAACTTGCTCAAGGTCACACAGCCAGAAGTGGAGGGGGCAGCAAGATTTTAACCCAAGCAATCTGCAATGAGAGCATGGTGGAGGCCAGGATGGTGGGCATGGGAAGGATGGGGTAGACATCGGGGATG
The DNA here is from genome assembly GCA_004026885.1 of Lyroderma lyra. Taxonomy (NCBI): domain Eukaryota; kingdom Metazoa; phylum Chordata; class Mammalia; order Chiroptera; family Megadermatidae; genus Lyroderma; species Lyroderma lyra. Next base: position 102,993 of record PVJL010003819.1, on the reverse strand, counting down.
GGGCCACATCTTCCTTGCCCACTGCTGGGGGGCAAGGAGCTAGGACTGAGCGGGGCACATAGTTGCTGTTCCAAGTGTGTTCCTGAAACACAAGCTCTGCAGAAGGTGGCCAGCATGCCTGTCTGTGACACTAAAGGTGTGCACAATCAGGGAATGCTGGAGTTGCTGGGTAGGGGCGGTGTGGGCCGAAGCGTCCTAGACTTCCTGTCCTTCTTGGCTTGAGATGGGGTCCCTCCCTGCTCAGGCGTCTTGAAGCAGGAGGCTCCTTCCCACGAGGCTGCTGGACCCCCACTTGGCATGCAGGGATTGTAAATAGTTCCTTCATCCTGCCCCCCAGCCCCCGCCCCCAGCCCGTTCCCTGAGGCCCGGTCTCTCCTCCCTTCCCTCCAGCACTGGCGCACCAGCTCTGCTCTGTCCTGGCCCTGAGCTCAGGGGCCAGGGTGGGCTGGCGCTCTCGGGGGGCACCCACGGCCTGGAAGGAGAGAGCTGCTGCCGGCAGAGGCTGCTGAGAGACCAGCCTGCGAGCCGGGCTGGGGATCTGCGGGGCTGGTGAGAAAGCAAGTTTCCATACTCGGTGGCATTCAGACCCCACAAGGAATGTGGCTTTGGGCCAGGATCCCTCTGGGCAAGAAAGGATGACTCGGCAGAAACAGCATCCTGACCCCCAGCGTAACTGGAGCCGCTGCCTTGGGGGCCGGTGCCAACTGGCAGGGCTGGTGAGTTCATGACAAACACTCCCCCACCCCCACCCCCGCCTTCACCCCCCCTCCCCCAGGCTCCTTTTACGCGCCCTTCTCTGGGCTGGGGTTTTCAGAGTCTCAGCGTAGCAAGTTCCAGACGGACTTGGGAGGGGCCCCAGGCTGCCGGGCGGCCTCCCACTCAAAGGGATGGGATTGATAACCGGTGGGCGGAAGCAGTCTGCTGTTGAACCCTTAGGCCTGGCCCAGGGCAGGAGCCCAGAATGGTTGAGGGTTGGGGGCATGGCCAGTGGAGGGAGCTGGCCCCGGGCCCCGGGGGAATTCCAGCCCAGGAGAACCAATGGGAACACTTGTGTTTAGAGAGGCAGGAAACCCACAAAGCTGTTTCTCCATTTTTGAGCCCAGCTTCTGAAAGAATTAAGGATCTATCACCAAGAAACCTGGGAAACGTGTCCCTTTGTCACCAGAGGACCTCATGGCACAGGCTAGTCACCACCAAGGATGACAATGGCACTCCAGTGGGCACCGGTCTCCTGCCTGCTTGCACCCCAAGGTCCTGAGAAGTGGATGACAGTGATGGTGAAAATGATGGTGAAAATGAGAAGGGAGGCTGCTAGCAATGATCCAAGTGTGTCCCACACCCTGCTAACTACCTTTACCTGTCCACTCTCATGCATTTAACCCTGTGGAGTCCGTAGGTCCTAGTCTTGGCCTAAGTGTCAGAAAGGAAACAGCACTGCAGAAGGTGAAGTCTCTTGTCTGAGGTCACCCAGGGAGGGCGTGCAGAAGACGCTTCCATGGCTAGGATCCTAAGGATTTGTTTGATTCGTGACCCCTTCCTCTGCCCCATGGAAGAAAGAGGAAGGCAGAGTGCCTGTGGCTCTGCCCTGGTCCCCTGGGTGCCACACAGTGACCGAGGGTGACCAGGGTTGGCCCATGGAAACAGTGACCCCTTTCTGTTGCAACACCCAGCGGTTTCCTATACAACATATCACAGGGGTCTGGTAAGCAGTGAAGATCCTGGGATTTGGGGCTAGAAGCACGAGTGACTCCTGACTTCCTAGCTGTGTGACTTTGACCTTTCACTTAGCCTCTCTGGACCTTGGCTCCTTCACTTGCAAAATGAGAGAGAACACGGCCCTCCATTACCTACCCAGGGAGACAAAATGTAGATCATGAAGTCACTACAGCCAGGGGTCGGGCCAGACAGAAAGCAGAGGGGACTGGTTAGGGGTTGAGGGGGCAGGAGGTGTGTGTATGGTGGTGGTGATGGGGTGGCAGGAAGAGAGCGACAGGCTGGCATCATGCTGCTCTGCCTTCAGGTCAGGAGAGGGGCCAGCAGACATGGGATTTTCCTTCCTAACAGATGGCTGCTAACTTGCACTAACCCATCTGCCCAGCGCAATCACCTGGGGGTGACCCAGGAGACTTTGGTGAGGACACAGAGCAGAAAGGTGGCATCTTCCCAGGAAAATCCCTTGGGCAGAACTGTTCTATGTACCAGATGACAACCAGTATTTTGCAAGTGACTTGTTTGCTGATTTCCCTATTGATGGAAGCTTCCCTGCAGGATTCTGGGCGTCTTCTGCTGGTTGACTGGTTCCTGTTGCCCCAGCAACAGAGCAATAGTAGAGGTGGCTGCAAACAGCTATCTCATAAATCACTTAATTGTTGCATGTGGGCACTGTGCCAAACAGGGGTGGTTACAGCTATATTAGGCCTAGTCACTGCCTGCAATGACGTGTGGCTGAGATAGTCATAAACATGCACAGAATCGGCGGATAATAGGCCCCCAACAAACCCATCTTTGTTGGTTAAAGAACTTTTGGAATTGTGAAGACATTATATAGTTTTCCTTACAGTTTTATCACTGAGTCTATTTTATTATAGTCAAGACCTCGGCAAGCCACTAATTTACGCAGGAAGGGTATGGCCAGGCTACCTCCCAGCTACCCCGTTCCTCAGTTATTAGAAGTTATTGATAGCAGTATATTTATTCCCTTTGGGCTGTTATTATCCTGGAACATTTGATAGTGGTTATTCTTTTGGGAAACACCATTTGATTCATAATCTCTTAGCAACAGAGCCCTGAGGGCTTATGGCCGATGGACACTCCCAGAAGATGACTCGTGGGCAAACCAACCCACAGCAGCCACGTTGGAGCACCCTCTGATTATGAGTTTAATTGTTTTAGGTTATCAAACGTCACCAGCACCCACCATGAGCCAAGCTTGCTTTGTTATAGTCTGAGAGCAGCCACACAACTGGGGCCTGGGTGCCCAAGGCCATCACAGCCTCTGTTCCTTCTTGGTGTAGGCCTAGGTCCCGGAGCATGTGTCTGATGGGGAGCAGGAGAAACGCAGGGATAGCACCCTCATGCTGTGTGTGCACATGCACATACCGTCCTCACAAACCCCGTGTTAGGACCATCCTGCCGTGCGGTAGTTGAGAACGGCAGCTCAGGCTGGCCGTGCTCACAGGCTGGCAGAGGCAGGGGCTGGGGCAGGGTGGAAATCCAGGGCTGCCCGAGCCCCCCGCCTCCACTGCTTTTCTTTCTTTTATTGTTATTATTTTTTTACAAGAGTTCGTTTGACTCTTTCAAGGGCTCATGTTGCAAGCATTAAACCAAGCACGGGCTTTGATTCTCTGAGCACTACTTTGCACAGCCAGGAAGATAAAAGCCAGTGGTGAGTCATGTACACGGATAAAAACTAAAGTTCCATGGTTAATCCCACCCGAGTTTTTGAGTATCTACAGCTGAGAACCTAGAGGTCAAAAGTTTTTTAGGTCCTTCTGGATGTCCCTCGGGGTGTCTGTATTTTTCTTGAGTTAAGCAATCTCCTCATCAGGCTTCGCTTCTGGCCGATAACGCTGGTTAATTCCCAGGCATTCCAGATTCGTGGAAGGCTCAGGAAGACTTCATTTGTGTGCCCTACATCTCGTTCACCCTCGCTGACACTTGGTGAATCCAAAATATATTTTTCAACGTGGATTCAATGAGATCAGTCAGACTTCATCCAGTAGCCCAGCTGGTACATCCTTTCAGTTTGATGACTTCGTGGGTACTTTCGATCACCACCTAATGCATTTGCTCTCAAGTTTTTCTATCGTTTTCCATTCCCATTTCTGGATTCGGTTCCTGGAGGGAAACTCCTGCCATGTTCACTCCAACCCACACAGTTGCACTTGGGATGCCATATGCTCCCCAAATCCATCCATGGCAGCTGCTGGGATGAACGCTGAGTTTTCAGCCACAAAATAGTGAATTCTAGCAGATTCCAGATTATACCCACTGCCAATCACATGATGCTTGGGTAATCCACTTAATCTCCAAGTAACATATGTGAGACTATCCTCTGGGTTGAAAACCACAATTATGATGCAATCAGGACTGTACTTGATGACCTGAGAAATAATGAACTTGAAGGCGTTAATCTTCTTCTGCACAAGACCGAGAGGACTCTTCCTCTTGCTAGCAGACTCCTGCAGTTACCACCCCTATCTCAGAATTACTGGTGGTCACACGTAATCGTCATCTGTCACAATTTGAGGTGGCTGAAGAGATAAGCTCCCATGCTGTAGATGCATCATTTCTCCTTTGAGTTCATCTTCTAAAACATCCAGAAGGACAAGTAAATCAACCAGAGACTTTTCTAGAATGCTGATGGCACACGGCAGGTCAACTTGTCCAACACCCACTACAGTGATCTTATTGTATGGGACTGTGCCTCTTCTTCTGCAACCCGGTGACATGGTGCACAGGAGGGAAAAGGCCCTGGAGATAGATGGTTGTAAGAGTCATGTGAAGAAGACAGTATCAGCTGCGGGTCCAGCCTCCACTCCTCTGCTCACCCCACGTACACATCCACGTCTGCAGGGGCAGCTGGGTCTTCACTGAGTCTTCTTTCTGTAGGTTGTGCCCCAGAGTGTAGCACATGAGGGCCATTGCCACAGACCACAGACCACAGACAGGTCAAAGGCCACATGTACACAGTGTATACATCCTGAAGCCAGTGAGCCCAACACTCACAGGCAACGTGGGGCCCACAATTCCCCTCTTATTCTGGTTCTTTCTCATCCCTCTGTAAGGCTGAGACCATTGTTCTCCAGCTGTGTGGCGTAAGAATAAAAATTAAAATCAGAGCCACCACGTATTACTATGAACCAAGAACTTTACTTGCATTCCTTTACTTACTCCTGAAGACCTTATAAGGACATGATATTGTCTTCTCCTTTACAGATCAGGAAATTGAGGATCAGAGTAATTGAAGGACTTGCTGCAAGTCACAGAAACCAGGTTCTTTCTGTGACACCCACAGGCATACTCTTCCCTTTCTCAGCGCTCCATTACTCATGCAGAGAGGTGGACTACTGAGGAACCGGGCCTCCCCACTCACCCCTGCCCTGCCAAGGCCCTGGAAGTCTATTTACCGTATACGGCCACATGGTTTTGTGAAATTTGCGAATATGAGACATTTTTATATTCTTTTTCTTTTAAAGGTGAGCCCCCCAGATTCCACAGAACCTGGATGACTCTGCTCATGAGTGTGTACCTTCAACACCCTATCTACATGTTGGCCTCTCCCTTCCACCTCCTTTCCCTACTTCATTTGCTCTCCTTGGCACTTCCATGAACACTCCATGTACTTTATGAACTACTCTCATTTATTGCACCTCATAGGCACCGCTCGATAAATGTTTTTGTGTGAATGAATGGAGCCATTGTCCTTATACTTAAAGCAGTCACGTGTAGCAGGCTCTTTCCACATAATAGGTAAAGATATAAAAATGTGAAGGTGTCTTGTTCGAAGGCACCCACTAACAATTCCAGCCCCCTTTCTCCTGCTCTGAGCCGCCTTTGAACTTGGCCATGTCTAGGTTTGCTTTGGCTATGACATTATAATCTACTCATAGACCAGACATCATCTCACTGGTGTTTCATCCTTGACTCCTCCCTCTCAACCAGTTTTCCTTACTCCCCAAATCCTACCAACCACCTCCCAAAACTTAATCCCTTCTCTCTGTCTCCACAGCCCCTGCTACAGAGGAGGTCTCCAGCTTCCTGGTGGTCTCCCTGCCTCTAGTCTGTCCCCACACAGCGTCCAGTGGCTAACCTGCTTGGGCCACTCTCCTGGAGTGATCCCATGACTTCTCATTTCTTAGAAATCACATTTGAAAGCCTTAGTGTGACCCACAAGGCCCACACTGGCTTTTTTCTTTTTCATTTTCAAATTCACCCTTTCCTTCCTGACTCAGAGCCTTTGAACATGCTCCACCCACTTCTGGGGCCAGAACATTCTTCCCTCCCTCCCTCCCTAGCATCCTACTTAATTTCTACTCACCCTTCTGGTCTCAAAGTATCACTTTGAGGGGCTACCTTCCATGTCCACCCACACTGAGTCAGAGTCCCTCTGAATAGTTTTTACAGTTCCTTGTATAACTTGCTTAGGACTGTTTACAACTGTCATTAAATGACCAATCGTATAACTTGGAGTGGGGGCTGATCTCTGCCCTCCACCCTCCTCCCCAGTCCAAGGCACCATGCCGGCCTTGCGCACTGCTGTATCTCCGTTGTGTCTGCTTGAATTGAGGAATGAAGACATTTACTCCTCTCTCACATAACCCTGGAGGTGAGTGTTCCTTATCAGCTGGCAGCAGTGATCCACATCGTCCTTTAGGAACCTAGTTTCCCTCCATTCTGTGGCTTTGTCATCCCTGGGACCTGTCACTTGCATACCTGAGGCTGGGTCATTGCTATATCTGGGTTGGAGCCAGCAGCAAGAGGGAAGTTTTTTTAGGCCTTGGTTTGGTTCCAATGATCTACTGCTGCATAACAAACCACCCCAAAATTTAGTGCTGTAAAACACCAACCATTTCATTCACAGAATCTGTGGGAAACTTGGACAGAAGACAGAAAGGATATCTTGCCTCTCTGCTCTACAATGCCTCAGCTGGGATGACACAAATGATGGGGGGCAGGGACACGAATGTTTCGAGCTGAATCACCTAGAGGCATCCTCATTCATGGGCAGTTGGCTGGAAAACTGGGCTCAGCTAGGCCTTTTTCAGGCCACCAATACATGGCCTCTCTGACAAGGTGGCCTCAGGGAGTTGGACTTCTTTTAGGGGGGCTCAGGGTTCTGAGAGCAAGTGTTCTTAGAACGAGGTGGAAGCACAGAGCCTTCTACGCCCTCGTCTCAGAGGTCACACACTTCCCACCGTGCTCCTGGTTGAGGACTACCTAGGTTCACGTGGAGGGTCATAGGCACCCACCTCTTGACAGAAAGAGGGTTAGAAGAATTTGTGTTGTATTTTAAAACCGTCATAGACAGAGGGGCACGTCCCAGTGTCACTCACATCCACCCGGTGAGCATGGCCCTGTCTGAACGCACAGGGCTGGGAAACCCTGTCCCTGGATAGGCAGCCACGCACCTGGCTTCCACTCCGTTACAATGGGAGAGGGAGAATGCATTTGGGTGGACTGTTCACAATCTGCCTCAGTCTACTCCTCTAGCCACCAAATATGTGAGCAACACACTCACATGTGCAACACACTTCTCCTCGGGGGGAGTAAACCAAAGCTCCAGTGATTGGGCCCACTGCTACCATTTGCTGAACGACTTGACCGGATGTTTGCAGAGCGTGTGGCCAGCCCATCCATTATGGACGTTCCATTTTTCAACCTAAGGCCTCCAGGTGAGCGCGTACTAAGCAAGGAGGCAAAATCAGGTAGTGGTGGCCTGTTGGGGGTGAAGAGAAATCTGCTTCTCCTTTTATCTTGGTACTTAATTCAATCCATGTACAGAGTGGGGGCATCAATACATGTCAGTTGAGAAGAATATCTATCTCATTCTGCCTCTACAATTAATTCCAGATGGATTAAAGTCTAAACAACAAACCCACACAATGCTAGGGAGCAGAATAAGAGCAGACAGTCCACAGAAGGAGGTAAAGAAAAGGCTGATAATGGCACCAAGAGATGCGCTCTTGAGGAGGGAGACGGGAACTAGCACGCGTTGTTGGCTGGAGCTGAAGTCGATTCTTTTCAGAGTGGGGATTTGGCTACGCCTTTCGGGATGTCCAATGCTCAATTCCCTTTTATCCAGAAACTCCACTCCTAGGCGTTATTCCACAGGTATCCAAAATTCCCACAGTTGAGCAACTCTGTACATCAAGAATATTCGGTGCAAGCTGATCGAGAAGAGCTGGAAACCACCTAAATGTCCATCCTCGGGAAATGAGTAAGGAAAGTGGAAGCCCATGTAGCTGTCAAAAAGAACCCAGTAGATTTATTAGCCCTCATATAGAAAAAAAGTCCAAGGAGCAGTGAGAACGGGAGACGAAAGGCCTGCTGGAGCGCCGTGTGCATGGTGCATGTCCCTGTGCATTCAGAAAGAAAACAAGCTCATGTAGTGCATGTGTATAAAAAATTCCTGGAGTGTTCATAGCAAGTTTTCACAGTGATTACTTCAGGGGCCGTGAGTTTAAGGTTGGGGGGAGTGGGAGGAGTTTTACTTTTTGCTTTACGCCCTTCTCCACCGTACGGACGATTTTGATTGTAAAACGTATTATTGTCATAGGAGAATCAAATTTAGTTACCCCTAGAGTTGAAGGGACAGGAATGGGAAAGAGGTCAGAGGGCCCTGTTTGTATAGTGTCAGGACTCTACAAGACATTGAAATGATTAAAATGGTGAATTTTATGTTAGTATATTCTGCCACAACCAAAAGAAAAAAAATGCAAATTTAGTAACATGTTAAGAATCGATAAAGCTGGTTGGTGGGGTGCCAGGCTGCCCATGATAGAATTCTCTATCCTTTTCCAAATATTAGAAACATCTCACAACTTAAAAAAACAATTTTTAAAGAAAAGATTCATTCACGATGACAAGGTAATAAATGGCAAGGTAGCCAGAAAAGTGAAGCGACACGAGCATGACAGCAGGAAAATAAACCACGTTACAGCCCGGCCCTGCGGGAGATGGCCTGTTTATGAGCAACTTGGTGAGTTTCATCCCAGTCTCATAGGAGATATGGAAACTTAAGCTTTTCCATTTTGGGCTCTAGGATGACCCGCGACATAAAAACACACCAGAGACGGCGTGATTTAGAAAAAGGAGATTTGCTAAGGCAGCACGGAAGCTGTGTTAAATGCAGGCAGGAGCTGGCGAGGGCCCCGGCCGTGCAGACTGGGGGCGCCCCACCTGAGGAGGTGCCCACGTCCCAGAGGGCCTCCCTGAGCGGAGGAGTCGGAGAAGGACCAAGCAGGAGTGGGTGCTGAGCAGGCTGTGCTTCCTCTGTGCTTGGTCCTCTCCCAGCAGGGTCACCTGGCAACCTGAGCAGCAGAAGGGGCAGCCCTGCCTCTTCCTTGCTCGCGTTGTGTCTGCAGAGGGAGACTGAGCCTCGCCCCGGCCTCAGCTCTGGGCCCTCTGACCAGCTGGGCAAACAGCCGGCCTCCTGCCCAGGTAGGCACACCCTTCCCTGGGCCCCGCCCCGCCCCTGGCAGGTCCAGAACCTGCTTGCACCTGCATTTCTTTGATATTTTTTGGTTTCCTTTTTTTTCAAAACACCTGACCGCAGTGCAGCCCAGACTCTGATGCTTTGAAAAGCCCTCTTCCTGTGAATTTGATGCAGGTGATAAAGAAATAAAGGGCAGAGGCTTGCGGTTGTCACCTGTGGTCTTTGTTACTGGCACTGAAGCAATGTCACCCACAGGCAGAGGTGGAGTCGGGCCCGGAGTCTGTCCTTGAGGCTCCGAGATCCTCCCAGGCAGGGTCTGGGCTGCTGGGGCTCCAGGCCAGTGGGTAGGTGGCTACTTTCTGATTGTCAGGCTGCCAAGCTGCCCTGGGTGTCCTGGGGGACAGAGAACGCCCTCCCAGTTACTGTCAGGGTCCCACCTAAATGACACAAGTCCAGAGTACATGGGAGGATGTCCACACTGGGATGTGACTGACTAGTGCTGCCAAGTTTCCTCCCAGCTGGGCTGGTTCTGGACGGAGCTGGGCCACCTGTTCCTGCAGCCTGCCCCTCCACCCCGCTGAGACAGGCCCCGGGTACAGACCCTGAGCTCCCAGCACCCCCGAGGCTGCTTCTCTCCAGAGGGGGCTCGGAGGCTGCAGGCTGGGTGTGAGTGTGTGAGTGCTCCTCGGGCCCCTAGCAGGGACTCCGAGAGCTGTTGAGGGAGCCTCTCTCATGGTCGGTGCACTGTTCACACGTCCAGGGTCTGTGCTGGCGCCTGGCGTCTCAGTGACCTGATTCTGTGTTCTTGTTGCTGACTCTGAGAAACCGAGTGCTGGCGGCCAGCCGGCGCACGCGGGGCCCCGAGCTGGAACCCTCACATCCGTGATCGCATTTCAAATTCGGAACGCTCGCCATCCCTCTTCTGCGGAGAGGGAAACTGAGGCAGGTTGAGTGGCTGGTCCAGAGCCCCAGCTGGTGGAATTAGGAGTGGGTTTCTTCTCACTTCCAGGTCTGCTCCCCTTGCTCCGTGCCCTGGAGGCCCTGAGGACCACAGCGGTGGGTGCCCTTCCTTTCTGCCTTGACCAGGGGGGAACCTCTACAGCATTTAGGAGGCAGAGGCGGGGAGAGCTCAGGGCACTTATTTCCCGACACCCCTTGCATTGCAGGGTTGTCACAGCCCGGCTACATCCCTGACCTGCCACAGTTCCTTTCAGGTGGCCCTTTCCTCTCTGACCCCGTCAGGCCTAGCAGTGGAACAGACTGCTGCTGCCGTTACTTTTGAAAAGAATCTCTTGACTGGACGTTCCTCAAAGCGCCCGGTTTGAGTGTGCTGTCTGCTTGCTCTGAGACCCTGCCAGGCCATCAACACGGACCCTGAGGTCTGCTGAGTCATCACACTGGAGCTGGGACTGAGCGACGGTGGGCAGAGGGGGCTCTGCCGTCTGATTCCTGCTCTTCTCTCCGGCTCTGCTCGCAAACCCCTTCCCATCCCTCCTCTGCCCACTCTGCCTCTCACCCCGACCTGCGCTCCTTCCCCTGCCAGATGTCTGGGATGTTTAGGGGATGAGTGTCTCGGCCGAGCAACTCCCACCCTTACGCAGAAACAGGGTGATTTCACGGTGCTGCGAGACTCCTCTTCCCTGGGGACCAGCAACGCTCGCACACTCACCCCCTCAGTCACACAATTGCAATGCAGAGGGGCTGACTCCCCACCAGGACCACCCCCAAGGGACCTGCATGTCACTTCCTCAAAGAGGCTGCCCCTGTCCCCTGGCTTAGGCTGACTGCCACCACACGCTCCCGGGGCACCCCATCCCTCCTGATTTGGTGACCCTCAGCCTACTGACATCCCTTGTCCATTAGCCACACCCTCCACCGTGCCCTCCATCCCCCAGAGCAGGTTCTGCGTCTGTGCTGCTCACCATCGGATCCTTAGCCCCTGGTACAGTGCCAGGCACGTGGTAGGGGCACAACAACTGGTCGAATTGAAAAACCATCCTTCGGTCAATCCTCTGGTACCTGGGGGCGGGGGTGGGTGGTCACTGAGAGAGCTATGGCCGGCGTGGCAGGCTGGGTCCTGGAGAGAACCCCGGCCTGAGGAGTCTGGGGACCGGGCTGTCATCCCTGCTGTGCCTGGTGCTAATCGTGCGACTCTGATCAGTCTCAGAGCATTAGGCCCCTCATCTATAAGATGCACACAATACTTCTATTGGTTTCCTGTCACTTCATAATAACTTGTCACAAACTTAGTAACTTACAACAGCACGTATTTGCTGTCGCCAGTGTCTGTGGATCGGGACTCTGGGCACTGCTTGGCGGCGTCCTCAGTAAGGCTGCAGTCACGGATTCGGCCAGGGCTGGGCTCCAGTGGGGACGGACTCACGTGCGGGCTCACGCAGGTTGTCGGCAGAATTCCTCTTCTTATGGCTGTAGAATCGAAGTCCCTCTGGCGCTGGCTGGGGGCTGCTGTCAGATCCTAGAGGCCTCCCATCGTTCTGGGCCATGTGGTCCTTCTCACAGGCTGTCTCAGGACAGGGCAGCTTACCTTCCTCACAGTTAGCAAGAGAGGAAGTCTCCTCAGCCGCCCGCCAGCAAGATCGGGTCTTCAGACAGTGCCGTCATGGGAGCCACGTGCCACCACCTTTGCCAATATTGGTCATTCTATTGGTTAGAAACAGGTCACAGGGCCTGCCCACCCTCAAGGGGAGGGGATTGCACGAAGGCATGAACACGAAGATACAGGGCTCATGGGGTCAGCTCAGAGTCTCTCTCTTACGATACTGACCTCTGTCTCATAGAAGCCTTGAGTGAGCTATATGAAAGAATGCACGGAAGCATTTCACACAACGCCTGGCCCTTAGTAAGAATTCAGAAAAGGTCATAGAAGGCAGCTGGAAGCAGCGGCCTGCCTTTGGCTCACTTTGAGATAGGACATGTTGGTCCACAACCGGTCCCCAGGCCCCACCAAGCCCTAGTGGCTCCTGCCAGGCTCGGTATCTCACTGAGTTTTCTAGTCTGTGGTGCTTAGCTTGTTGGGCTTAGCGTGCTGAACTTGGCTTCGACGTCCCATGCGTGTTGAGCCACAGAACCAACCAGAATGAGTTGAGTCCAGAGCTACGAGGGGGGACCCAAAAAACCCCTGGAACTATCTTCTCAAGGGCAGGCTCCTTGAAGTCCAGGCCTCCCCCACCAGGTGAGTGTTCTGGGAACCCATGTGCACCCGTGCACCAGCTGGCGTGGTTACGAGAGGCTGCACGTGGAAGAAACGTCCTGGACTGTGGCAAACGTGTCACTGGTTCCTCCACCATGACAGCACACCTGCCCTCGTGGCATGACCCCCACGCCCCACCCTCCCTATACACCCGATCTCGCCCCCAGAGACTTTTGCTTTTGTTTCCCTAGATGGAAAATGTCCTTAAAGGGAAACATTCTGCCGATGTGGAAGAGCTGAAGCACTAAAAGGCATCAAAATCGAGGAGTTCAAAAACTGTTTTGAAAGCGTCTGGATAGGTGCATGACGTCAGAAGGAGAGTCCTCTGAAGGTGACTGAAGTTTAAACATGGAAGAATAAATACGCAATTTTTTTATAAGTAAATTCTGGGTTTTTTGCCCGGCCCCGGCATATAGCGCCAGGGGACACGTGGTCGTTGGTGGGGAAGGAGGGAGCAGGTTGGATGGACAAGTCGAGAAGGAGCAGGAAGAGACTTGGCAGGTACCGATGTCCAGCCCTTGCTGCCTTGTTCGCCCACCTCCCTCCACCACCCTGCTTTCTTCCCTTCTTACTGTCCAGCTCCCCTCCCACCCACCCTTTGAGCAGGGTCACCATGGGAGCTGGGTGTGGTGGGCCTTGCCGGTTCTAATGCGGGAAGAGGTGATTCTTGCAGAGACTGGCCGGCTGCCTGGGCTGGGAGGGGCCTAGGCCCCTGGGAGGGGTCACGCACTGCCTTCAGGGTGCAGGAGGAGGAGTCACGTCTGCCCCGCACCCACTCAGGCCTCTGCACTTTACAAATTTCATCTCCTCTGTTGTTTCAGTATTCAAGGTGGATAAACTGAAGCTCAGAGAGGGAAAGCGGCTCCTCCTGGCCACACAGCTGCTGGGTGGCAGAACTGGGATAGAACCTAGATGTCCCGAGCTGCTGGTTCAGGGTTTTCTCTCTGCAACACCCCTGCCACCCAGGCCTGTGGGGCACACTGGGCTCGGCCCTAGCTCAGTTCTCCATGCAGGGCCCTCCAGCTCCCTCCCCGTCACTCGAGATTCTTCTTTCCCTCTACCCTGCTTCCAGAACTTTCTCCTGTCAGAGTGCTTCAGCCTCTTGCTGACTCTGCAGCCAGCCCATCACTCATCCTCATCCCACCCCCACCCCTGCAATGGCCGGCGATGTGCAGAGAGATCCCGAGTGTAGATATTCTTTCCCAGAAGTTGCAGAAACAGTTTGAGTCTTGCACATCTGGGCAGCTGTTGCCCAACTCTGATTGGCAGAAGACAAACCAGGAGGCCATTTCTGGGAAGAGCCCTGGAGTCTCTTCAGAAAGGCAGAGGGCCACCTCAGTTGTAGGAGGTGGGGTGGTGAGGGAGGGTCCTGCCAGTGTGGGCTCACCTGTCGGGGGCAGGGTGGGTCCCTTTAAGGCAAGTCAGACAGAAAGCTCACCTGCTCTCCTTAGGTAGGAAAGTGGAGGCCGTAGTCCAGGGGCCGGGACTGTAAGAGCTTTTAAAGCCTGAATCATTTCGAAGTCCTTTATATGAGATGACTTTACCATTCCCTCTGTTTTCCCTGAAGGACTTGGTGGTGAACCCCTTTAAAGGCATATGCTGTTTGGGCAATGAAAAAAAAAAGCTTTCAAAAGAAAGCCACAAACAACCAAAGCAAAAAAATAAATAAATAAAAATAAAAATAACAACAAAAAAACAAACAACCAAAGCAACAAACAAGTTTCTCCACACAAATACACACATACACAATAAATAGATGTCTAAAAGAGAGTGGGAGAAGAAGGGGAGCTGGGTGCCTGTGTCCCAGATTAGGTATGGGGAGGGTAGGAGGAGATGGCCTGGGCTGGGAGGAGCTGACTGTGTCCCTGCAGGGGTGGGAGGCAGCCTGGGCGTGAGCCAAGGTGCTGGGACTTCGTTAGCACTGGGACCAGCTCAGGGAGGGCTCAGAGGGGCGGTGTTACCTTGGCTTCCAAGAAAACATTCCCAAACCGGTCAGTGGCCCAGAGGTAGAGCATCCTGCAACACGGCTCCACCCACTTCCTTGCATAAGCAGGAGGCATGATGGGCACTTCGGGGGGTAGAACCTAGGAAAAGGGAGAGCACACCACGGATACACAAACACCTGCCCCTTACCTACTGTGGAATATGGGGTACAGATCCCTCACCGCCTTGGGCCTGTGCCATGGAGCAGCACACGAGGCCCACCTGGTCACAACCAACCACCCACAAACGCGCTTCATCACACACAGTGACACTCAGCAGCACGCAGCCACACAGAATCGCCCAGGCCAGGACGGTCACACGAAGTCACACACCTTCACGCAGTAAGACTCAGCCGCACACATCCACACTCGCCCGTTCCTGAGCATGGAACCACATACAACTAGACACCCCGATGCACAGGGACTCTGAGTCACACACACTCACACACGGCTCACGCAACCACAGTCACACGCAACCACACTCATCGGCACGTGAGAACACTCAGTCGTGGGCAGTCAGTCACACACGACGCCACACGGTCACAGGCAATCACGGGCAACGTGCCACCACAAGGCAGGCTGTGGATGGTGTTTTAACAAAAGCAGTGAGGGGGGTGGGTGGGGAAGCCTTGTTCTCTGAAATGGGGGTTGGTGAGGGCCTGGCTGCGACTGAGTCAGAGACAGAGGGCGTGCACTTGGGCCCTCAGACGGTGGACTTTCTGGTCATTCGTTCGGAACTGCAGGAACTGGGAAGTTGGGCCCGCCTCCCACTCAGCAGAGCATTCCTGAGTCCTGATGCTGTCTCCTCAGCCCCCTCCCTCCCTCCCCTTGGGCCTCAACTGGGCCAGGGGGGCAGCAAGCTTGAACAGGGACTGCAGTGAGTCAGCAGGAAAGGGCTCAGGAAATGCAGGCTGGTGACCAGGAGGGCCTGCAGGAGCAGGAGCAGCTGGCATTCACGGTGAGGGACTGTCCGGTGGAGTTCCCCCACCTAGGGGACAGAGGGCAGCAGGCATGAGACTAGGTAGTGGTGGCCATTTCTCAGCCAACCCTGCGTGCAGGGAAGCAGATGTCAGGGCCATGCCGCCCCCACAGGCTGAGCTCAGGCCTCCTTCACCTGCTGTGGGTCTCTGCCCCGACGTGGTCCTCAGCCAGCCTGGGCCCACGGACAGCCCTGCAGCCCAGCACCACACCCTGCTCTCCACCATCACTGACTCCTTCATTCAGTGTGGAGCTCCTACCACACCAAGGTGCATAATTTGTGTTTTCCAATGGGCAGGGTGATTCCAGAGCAATGTGGACGTGTGGGGACAGAGATACACCCATGCTCTAGTGGAAGGTGCTGGGGCCAGCTGTTTATGAGCCCTTGACCTACAGCAACGGGGGCCAGGATGGCTGCTGATGGCGGTGCCCCTCCCTCAGGGTGCTCCTGACCTCTGACCTCTCCCTAAGGAGGCGGGCAACAGCCAGGACAGCCCTCCCAGGGAAAACACGGGTGGGGGGGGATTGGGGGGGCACAGCCGTCAATACCAGAGCCATTTTCATTTTTCCTACAGAGTCAGGGAATTCCTTTTACAGACCTAAAGAACAAAACTTCACACGCCGCATCTGAAGGAAAGCCTTCTCAGGTGACTTGCTGCCTCCTGCGGCTTGGCAGATGCCTCCAAGGGTTCTGCTGCTGTCGCAGGGTTATCTATACGTACTTCCGGCATCACCAGACCAGATACGGCGATCCTTTCTTGGGCTCAGAGTAGCTGGTCAGTAAATACTCGTGGAAGGAACACATACGAATGAGCCCAACGTTCAGGGCGGAAAGATCGGAAAGCAGGTGGTAGAAAGAACAGAATGTTCCCCAGGATGGGGCCTGGGGTGCGGTAGACCTTGCTCCCCAAACTCCTCTCAAGAGAAGCACGTCACTTCCTGCCCTCTGTCCTTCTTTGCTTCCCCTCCTCTGGGCACCCCATCCCCGCAGCAATGGCTGAGGCCTGCAGGCCTTCATCCCCCTTTCCTGGGAGTCCCTGAACTTGACCCTAAACACCACTCATGCTCCCTCTACTCCCTTCTAGTCTCTGTGTAGAAGAAAGATGTTAACAAAAATCAGAGCCACAGAAAGTCATAGAGGCTCCGGAGTCTCACAAAACCCTACATCCTAATCAGTGATCCGTTTAAAAAACAGAGATTCATCCCTGCCTCACATGTACGAGTATGATCCAATAAAATGAATTCCATAATTTAAACATAAAGAAGCCACAAAAATGCGTGTGTGTGTGTGTGTGTGTGTGTGTGTGTGTTGTACGTGTGTGTTCATTTTCTTTATGGAAAAATGGACAAAAATGAGGGAGAGAGAGAGAGAAAAGGATTTAACTGCAATAAACTGGCCCCATGTGGCTCCACTTTGAAAAAAAAAGAAAGAAACCACAGAAGTCATGCAAGAAACCATGGGTGGCCATTTTTGTTATTTCAGAGTGGATAAAACCATTCTAAGTAGAAAACCAGAAAATCCTAATACATTGAACCACATAAAATTTGTAAAGTTCTGGACAACAAAAGCTCTACACATGAAGTCAAAACAGGAAGGCCAACTGGGGAAACTATTTGCAACAGATTAAACCAAGTGTTTGTGTCTCTAACCTACAATGAGCTTTCACATGTCAATAACAAGAAAGAGAAACAACTGGATAGAAAAAGGAACAAAGGCCACAAGCAGGTAATCCACAGATAAAAAAATTATAATTAACCAGTAAGTGTATGAAAAGATGTTTATGCTACTTCATGGTTCTAAGAAATCAAGTTGAATTTATCAAGGTGGCCAACATTAGGAAGATAGATTGTATGAAGTATTGACAAGATATGGGTTGGTGGGCATTTTCATAGGCTGTATTGGTGGAAGGAGAAATGGGCAAAAACCTTACTGGAGGGTAACTTAGCAATATCTATGAAAGTTTGAATATGCAAGCCCTCTGATAAGGCAGCTGCATTTCTAGGAATTTATCCCAGAATAAGGGTATACACTCACGCCCCAGGATACTCAGGGTGCATTTTGGGGCATCAGTGTGAATTTGGACCTTGCACACTTGTGTTTGGGCTCTACCTCCTTGGAATTCTACAGGTACTAGGGTGTGGGGTTTACAAGGTCCAGAAAACCCCCTTGTTCTCTCAGTAGGGCCACTTTGAGCCCCCTACCCTTAATGACTCCCATGAATCCCATTGGTTACCTCCTCACTTCCCACTCCTCTCTACTTTCCTTTTCCCAATCTCCCAATTTTTTACTGGAAAATCCCACTGAGTTTGGGAAAGCCATTTGCACCTCTAGCCCCAGAATTAGAGTCTATGGCCTAGACAAAAATCTGTCAGGTCATCTCATCCACCCCACCACAGTGATTGGTCAGGGGTGGGCACGTGACCCAAACATGCATCCAATCAGGGTGCATGTCAGGAGTTTTGCTGGAAGTCTAGGACAAAAATTTTCCTTTTTCTATGGATAATGCCATAAGCAGATGTTGCCCCTGAACTTCTCTAGCTCTTTTATTACCAGAAGGAAAATAAGCCTGCAGGCAAAGCTAGCTCCCAGAGCAGGAATGAGCCAAGAAAATCACAGAAAAATGAAATCAAAGTCTGATGATATGAACCCTGGATCAAACCGCACCTGAACCATACCCAGTCCCTGGGTTTTTGGGATTCAGAAAGCAATACATTCTCTCTATTGTCTGAGTCCATTTGAGAGAAGGTGTTGTGTGCTTGCAGTGGGAGCCTCCCCGCAAACACAGAGCCCCTCCCACTCTTAGACAATCCGGCTCCTTGTCTCTGTGAGGCTCAGCCTGGGAAAATAAAGGTTTATTAATTCTTCCTGAGAGCTGGGGAAGCCTCAACTTCCTTCACCCAAGGCTCGAGGTGGTGTGTGGAGGAGAGAGAAAAATGCCTCCCCGTTTTTGTGAGCCTCCTGTAGCAATGTGAGCAAATATTAGGCTCTCACTGAATGATCTCAGCACATTTGTTTCAGCTGAAAAATTAGAAACAACCGCACCAATACTCATCATGGTCCATCCACACAGTGGATGCTTCAGCAGCTGTCAGAAAGATGGAGAAAATGCTACAGGTACTGCCATGAAAGGTGCCCAAAATATATCATTTATGTTTTAAAAAATTAAAAAAAGAAAACAGATTAAAAGACGGAATGTATAGTATAATTCTAGTTTCACGTTTTAAAAATCTTAGTATGGTTCTATCTGAATATAAAAAGTTCTAGAAGGAAGATGGCTTTATACAACAATTTTGTTGTTATTTCTGGAGGCTAGGATTTTGAAGGATTAGCATTTTCCATGTTCCCACTTCTTCCTTGAATTTTTATGGGGTAATAAGAAAATAAGATTTTTTTCCTAAACGCAGTCCTGGCCTCTGGTTTTTAGTTAGTTTCCTTTGTGGCAGTAACTGGGGGCCTCGAGGGAGCTGTCATGGCTTGAGGGTGCAGTCCTGCGTCCACTCCTCCCAGCAGCTCCAGGCCTGGCCTGTTTGCAGGTCCATACAAGATACCTTCCGACAGGCAGGGCCTGGGGTCAGTGCCAGGTGTGTGGGGCCAGGTAGAGTGACAGGGCAGCACAGAGGGCTGCTGAGTGGTAACCTGCTGTCTGGTTTTGCTGGAGGAAGTCACAGGGTTGGATAGTGGGCTAAGAAAGTAATGATCCCCCCAAGGTATCAGATCAAATCCCTTGGAATCTACAAATGTTAATTCCTATGGGAGAAAGGAATTAGCAGTTGTAAGCTTAAGACTACTGAGAAGGGGAGATGGTGTTGGATTACTTGGGTAGCTCCTAAATGCAACCACACATGTCCCTACTAGAGAGAGGGAGATCTGACACATAAATGAGGCCTGGAGGCAGAGGCTGGAGTGATGCAGCCACAAGCCAAGGGATGTTGGCAGCCACTAGATGCTGTAAGAGGCAAGGAACCGATTAGATTGTCCCTTAGAGTAGCGGTCCCCAACCTTTTTGACACTAGCGACCAGTTTCGTAGAAGACAATATGTCCACTAACTGCATGCACAGCTCACAATAGGGTTCATGCTCCTGTGAGAATCTAATGCTCCTGCTAATCAGACAGGAGGCGGAGCTCAGGCGGTAATGTGCGCGATGGGGAGCAGCTGTACGTACAGATGAAGCTTTGCTCATTGCCTGCCGCTCACCTCCTGCTGGGCGGCCTGGTCCCTAACAGGTCATGTACTGGTACCGGTCCATGACCTGGGGGTTTGGGGACCCCTGCCTTAGAGCCTCTAGAGGGAGCATAAACCTCCTGATACCTTGATTTGGGCCCAGTGGCACTGATTTTGGACTTCTGGCCTCCAGTACCAGGACTGCATCAATTTCAGTTAAGCCACCAAGTTCATGATAGGAGCACAGGAAACTGATTATCTCTAGAAAGTGGGGCCCGCCTGTGGCTGTGCCAGTGTGCTTCCCTGCTGATCTGTCTCCCTCAATACGCACTGAGGTCGCTTTCTCTAGACACCCTTGAGAGGCATCTCTGTCACATGTGAGAGGCTCTGGCACATGTGACGGCAGGCTGTGGGGGCTCGTAGAGCCCACCCTTGGCTCTCCACTAGGCTCCAGCTGGGGAGAGAGGCCAGAGGGGTTGCCTAGCAACCCCAGAAGCATGGCAGGGCTCCCCACTGTGCCCTGGTTTCTCCTCAGAGCAAGTATTGTTAGAGTGCACAGGCTATTAAAAATATAACAAACACCAACTCTCCGCTCAAAATAACTTCCCAGTTTCTAAAAATGGAAGTCTGCTGGATAGTAACATTTCTCACTCCCACAATAGTGAAACTTCTCACCCCCTCGTGCTCTGTAGGTTTGTGACTGGCCCAAGAGGGAACTTCTATTAATGGCTATTTCCACTGAATGTAAGCCACCACGGAGGGTGACAGTTGCTTGCCTAACGGGCCTCCTCCTCTCCTCCCACGAAACCTTCCCAAGCGCCTTAGGTTTTTGCCTGCTCTGATAGCTAGAGTCCCTCTTGGGTCAGAAAATAATAATGATAACAATAATGGTAATAATAACCAACTACTTACGTAGCTTTCACAGTGCGTCGGGCTGCGCGTCCTCAGCCCCTTACGTGTATGAACGCATGTACTTCTCGTGACTATCCTATGTGCTAGGTACAGTATCGTCGTACTCATTTTGAGGATGAGAAAACTGAGGCACAGAGAAGTTAAGAACTTGCCCAAAGTCACACAGCTAATAACGGAGGCTGAGTTGGGGTTTGCGTCTCGGCTGAAGGGCTCCAGAGCATGCTGGCTGCTTGGAGTGGGCTGGGAAAGCTGCGGCCAGCCGGTGACAGAGGCCTTTGCTCTGGGCCACATGAGCTGGCCTGGGCAGGGACCAGGCTGAGGCTTGGGCTGCCTGGCAGGGGAGCCATTGTGCTCCCTGAAGGTCCGTGGGCCTGGCGCGGCCTCGCCCCATCCCCCTACCCTCCCCGGCAAACCCTCTCTCTTGGCGCCGACTGTCTTATCTTCCTGCTGAGGCTGTGACTGGGAGCAGGGTGGGACACGAGCCTGCAGGCTCTGGGCGCAGACCCCACATGGGCGCCTGAGAGAGAGCCATGGGAAGTCCTCCGGCTGGGGTGCGGCGGGCCGAACCTACTCGGTCTCACGCGCAGTGACCAGACACTGGGCTGCATACACGGGGTGACTGTGGCTGCAGCCCCCTTCTTCTGCCTTCCCTGCGGGGAGAGGAGAGGAGCGGGGAGGAAGAGCCGCCTTTCCTGGGGTCCAGGGTTGAAATGGACGAGCACCCGTGCGGGCTGGGTCTGGCTTAGCCGGATGAGAAGAACAGAGCCCAGAGCGGGCCAGGAGAGCTGGCCTCTCGTCCTCATTCCCCCAGGCTGGGGCTGAGGCATTCCTCTCTCTGTATCCCAGGCTTCCCCCGTATCAGCCCCGGGATCAGATGGGCTTTGATACGTGAAAGTCCTTGGTAAACACACACTGCTCTACACATCCAGGTCGGTTTGCTGAGATTCGTCTGGGACGGGCAGCTGGCCCTAAGGAGGGAAATCCGCCCTCACCGTGTACAACCTGCCCCTTCACCCTCTCTAACCAAGACTCTATTCCCTCACGAGCAAAGTCGGGGTTAAAAAGGACTCATCTCAGAGTTGCTGCCTGACTGAAAGAGACACTGCACAGGAAAGCTCCCGCACAGAAGGGCCCTGTGCTGGGGGACCCGCAGGGCCACGCTCACTCCCGGTGGAGCCGGTGGCATCAGCGCTGGGGCCCTCCAGAGATAACAGGAAACTAGCTGGAGGGGTCGCACGCTGGCAGCCCTGGCCTGGACAGACTGCATGCACGTTTTGCCCTGCAAAGATTGCATGTTAAAAGAAGTTCTTGAGTACCTGGGGTGGGAGAGGGTGGGCTCCCCTCTCTTCACCCTCAGAGCCGACCCCTCCCTGCTGTCTTACGCAGAGTGATGATTGGCCTTCAGAGCATCTGGACCAGAGGGTTTCTACGTCCCATGGGGACAGGATTGATGTTCTTCTGACCCTAGCCCCCACTCCAGGTCTTGGCAGAGCCCAAGTGGGTGTGTTATGAGGGGAGTCCTGAATTGATCTCTACCCAATTGTCCTTCCCTCGTCCTCCCTTATTCCCTCAGAGTCCATGTTCAGCCCCAGTTGGGTCTGCTGTCTCCTTTTCTCTGTCCTGGGCTCCCTGGACCCCTCTTTTCCCTGAGAAGATCAGGGCAGAGGGAGGAGGTGTCTCCGCTGAGCCTGTGCAGGAGGCCGAGGGCTGGGTGTACCCTGGCCAGCAGCCTGGGAAGTCTGAGCATATAATTAAAAGATTGTATCTTCTTGTGTCTGCCCTTCGGGACAAGAGCTCCCAGTGTTGTTCTCACCCTGTGACCTCTGTCTGGGCACTGTGTTCCCCGCTGCCTGGTTCTATTCTGTCTCTGGAGGCAGAATCAGCAGCTCAGTTGCAGCTGGTTCTGAGCATGGAGAGGACAGACTTCCCTTCCCCACGCCAGGCCTCCGAACAGCCGCCCCACGGGGTGGTGGACATGCCCCCCATTCGCTGCTGTCTCCATCCTGGAGGGATATGCACGTGCTACGGAGGGGCCACCGAGCCAGTAAGTGGAGCGATGAGCCTCAGCTGCAACTCCGCTGAGCGCTGCACCCTGCGTCGGTCTCTTCCCTTCCTGCCGGGAAGACCATGGCGGTGGGCGTGGGTGGGAGTCCAAGAGAAGAGCGCCCGCCCCCAGCATTGGACAATGGCTTTGAAGAACCCAAACGATCACAGAACACTTTGGCCTTTGCAAGAGAGACCATGACTGTCGAGCTGTCATGGCGTTGGTAGCCCCACCCCACAGGCCCAGCCTCACCAGCCAGCGTGAAGCCAGACAGGCAGGCATGCTCAGGGGAAAGGCACCAGTGGAGGGAGGACAGGGCAGGACCGAGGGGAAAGGTCAAGGTCAAGAAGCCTGGGGTGCCTGGGCAGCAGGGGAAGTGCTTAAGGGGATGGTCAGTGGGCTAGCCACAGGTCCTGATTGCCTTTCCTCTTGGGCAGGAGCTGGGGGGTGGGCATGTGCTTCCTGGACCTGGTGCCTGGGCACAGAGGCTGAGTGTGACCATGGGGACCCTTCCTACCCATGAGCCCAGTGATTCAGCTATAGCCCTGTGAGGTATATAGGCCTGTCCTTGGTGGGCAGCCTGGATGGCTGTGGCCTGAAGGGTGGAGGGGCCTGCCCACCACCTCACGGGTCTGGGGGAGAGGCCGACATGGCCCGGGCACTTCTCTGGGCCAGGCTCTGCGCCAAGCCCTTTACAGGTACTACTGTCAGCCCAGTTTACAGATGGGGAGACCAGGACTCAGGGAGAAGGTCTCACAGGGCCAGGGCCAGGAGTAGAATCAAGGTGAGTGTGACTCCAGAGTCCTCATTCTCAGTATACCTGGTCACCCCTCCTACCTTCCCCCACCCCACCAGACATTTTGGGGTGATCTCTCTCCTTCTTGACCCTAGGGTAGGCTGACCAGACGTCCCATTTTAAACGGGACAGAAAACAACGGTCCTGTTCCATTTCAAACAGTTCATATGAGAATGGTCAGTCTAGTCTCACTGGGCTGAATTCAAGGTGTTAGTACGATGACCATACATGCCATTTGAAACAGGATGGCTGTTTTCTGTCCTGTGTATAACTGGGCATCTGGTCAGCCTACCCTAGGGGCCATCAACTGCTTTTCCCACCCTCAATCCCCAAGGCCCACAGGGAGCCACAGCCTCGGCCATGGGGGGCCAGGGGGTTCTCCCTTTCTGTTCAGCTGGGCCTCCTCCCTGCCTTTATAAGTGGGGTCGGGGAGGGGTTGGGGAGAGTCTGGGCGTGGGCACAGAAGAGGTCTCCACCCCAGGCTGGTCCCAGGTGTGTCCTGCTTTGTGACCCTAGCCAGGGTGGGAGTGAGTGGGGAGGGAGAGGCTGGTCTTTCAGGGGTACAGCTAATGAGGGTGTCCCCTAGACACTGTCTAGACACATCCTGTTCTTTTCTTGGAGAGGTTGAAATCCTCAGGGCATCCAGGTCATGTGGCCTTTCAGCCTTCAGACCTCATGACTTCCCTCAGCCTTGTCTCCGCCGCCTCACAACCAGGGCACTTATTGCAGGCCCGGTGGGGGGCTGCAGTGGGTTGCTGGGGTCCTGGGGTCTGTACACAGGTCCCCCTGAACTCCTGACACTGGGCTGGACCTCGGCGCCTGCCTGCCTCGTGGTGCCTGCCTTTTGAGGAAACATCATACCTTGCTAGAAGGTCAGTTAAGGCCTAGAGGGCAGGTTCTCTAAGAGCCAGGCAGGAAATGAAGGGAAAGGCATCACCAAGGTGATGGACAAAGGCAGGTGACAAAGCAGAGCCTTTTCAGGAAACTGTGAGTATTCGGGAGATGTGAGAGGGAGAGCGTGTAGGAGAGGTGGATCGCCTCCCAGCCCTCTGCCCACGGAGGCCCTGAATACCGGGTGGCAGAGCCAGGCCTTTCTGCCAGGGCCGTGGGCGACCGGAAGTCTAAGCAGGAGTGTGATGCAGCCATACTTGCTTTCGAAAAAGCCCACTCTGGTGGCAAGAAGGGTGCGTGGAGAGCAGTTGGGAGGTGCCAGTTGGATGGAGCAGAGCATCCCCACAGTTTGTGAAAGAATTCTGTGACAAGTGCCCTGAGCAACTGGACCTGCGGCGCTGTCAGCCATGCGCGTGTCAGAGGCTTGTGCCCCCGGCCAGTGCTGGCGCCTCCCGGGACTGGGATGTGGGTTCAAGGGAGAGTGGGGGTGTGAGGGAGCAGGAAAGCTGGGACTTCAGACCCTCCGGCCAGCCTGGGGTCCCACCGCTCTGTATACCCAGAAGCCACAATCTGGGAACCTCTTTCTGCAGGGAAGCTCCCAGTGCCAGCCATGTCATGCCTTGTCCCCTCCCCCAGGCTGTAGCATCCAGGGACACCTCAAGGGGGGACGGAGAGGTCAAGCTGACATTTCCTTTCTCTCTCAGGTAAGCATACCATTGGCTTCCAGCTCTCCCAGCCTCAGGTTCCCAGGGCCATTCTTGGTGCCCAGGGGCCAGTGCCCTGCTCTAGATCCGCCCTTTCCCGTAGGCTCCATCTCTGCTAGCTGGAGAGGTGGAACGAGATCAGCTGGCCTTCCCAGGAAGGTGGCTGAAGCTTGGGCTTCACCAAGGAGTGGCTTGGAATGGTCGAATGTCAATGCCAAGCCACTGACAGCCCCCAGGGTGGAAGGACAGGGAGCATGACTGTAAAGGTAGGAGCCGTAGGACGCTACCCAGACCACGGTTCTGGCATCCAGCAGCTCTGGACAACAAGCTGGGGCAGGCTTCTCGTGGGGCTCCCTGGAGCTGTTTCCCAAAGGTCCCCCCTGGGAGTAGGTTGGCTCTGCGGAAGTGGGGGCATGATGTTGGCCCTTGGCTCGAGGGAAGGCGGGCAGGAGGACTGCTGGCCCCAAGCCCTCACCAAACACAGGGCCCTGAGAGCTGCAGTGAGTCACTGGTTCAGGTTTAGCTGCTACCCTGGCTCCGTCGGAGGGTGGGAGGGAGACCTGAGGGAGGCGACAGGGAAGGTGGTGCTGGGGAGATTCCACGGACAGTGGAAAAAAAAGACCGAGGCAGGAATGATGACACCATGAGCTGTCCCTTCTTGGAGCGAAGCAATATGGAGTAGGTGGAGCTGAGGGGTTGCTGAGTAATGTCCTCACGAGGGAGGGGTCAAACATGAGCAGGACATGTGACCTGCTCAGGGGCCAGTGAAGTCACTCTGTCTCCTGGTCTCAGGGTCTCCAGCTTTTTAAGATGACAGGGTGCCCTCCTGATGCAAACTCCTTCTTAATGACACAAGACCAGACTGTCTGGACTTCCTTCCTTCCACAAACGGAGAAAGTGTGTGGGGGTGTTCCTGGGCTGGAGCGGGGTGGGGGGGACCCAGATACACAAATGGTTCATTTCCATTTAGTGGTCAACGTCATAGCATGCAGACGTCCAGAGGCAGAGAGATGTGGGGACCCAGAGACACAGAGACAGGGGTTGGCTCTGCTGGGTTGTGACAAAGAGGGCTTCACAGAGGAGGTGTCGCTTCTCAAAGAAGGAGTAGTGACTGGCTGCAAGGGGAGAGTGGGCAAGGACCTTCCAGGCAATGGGCATGTGGCACACCAGGGCTCAGGTCACTGGAGGCACGAGGGAGAAATTACCTGCAGAATGGGGTGGGTGCTAGGACAGAAATAAGCAGGGGTAATTGCCTTAAGTGGAGGGCAATCGCCAGCCCCTCATCGGCACCTGATGTCGGGTGAGGCGTGAGAGAGGATCTAATGTAAAGAGTGTGGAATCAGATGGGCCTGGGTTCGAGTCTAGATTCTACCCCTTAACAGCTGCTGAGCTTGAGCAGGCCATGACCAACCCTGAGCCTCAGTTGCCCCATCTGTGCAATGGGGTCACTGTGACTCTGGGGTGTCTGGAAGGATCAGAAGTGACGGCGCTCGGCAGGCTACAAATAGCTCTGCAAACCCAAGGTGTCTTTGGGACAGCGCCTCAGCAGCAGCCCACGTCTGCATTGACCTTTGGGGGTGCTATTTCCTGAGGAATGGCCACCTAGGACTGCTCTCACCCATGTAGGCCTCTACCACACTGTACTCTGTGGGCTCACTTTGGGGCCAGCCGCTGCCCGCCCAGAGTCTTGGGAGCCTGCTGTAGGGTGCTCAGAGGCAAGGGGCCTTAAGCCGGAACCTAGAACTGAAGGATGTTCTAACGTTGCTTCTGGGCCTCTGGGCCGTGAGCGCTGGGGCGCTGGGGCTTGAGAGAGTGGGCCCAGCGTACACACAGTGGGACAGGGGTCCTGGGGCAGCAGGTCAGTGAGGCTGGGCGTGGGCTGGTGACACAGACCACGAGGATATGGAGAAAAAGGGTTTGAGAAATCGACAAGTGATTCGGCAGAGCTCCCCAAAGCCCCCTTATTCCCACTGCCCCACACCCCGTAGTCTCAGCATCCTCAGCTTTGGGGTTGCCTGAGGAGGAGAGGCTGGAGGGCAGGAAAGAAAGGGCTGTTTTAGCTTCGAGGGACTGCTGATGCCTCCTCTGGAGCCTGCCTCCCCCGGGCTACATTATGGTAGCAGATCCAGTGCCCCCTGACCCCCAGGGTCACCCTGACTCAGCCTGCGCGGTGTCTCCAGTGGTCTGTGACTCAGCAGTTCTTTGCCCCAGGGTGGGGCTGAGCTGGCTGCTGAGTTCAGGTCCCCATAGGGCCTAGGCATCTCTGGGGACGAGGAGGTCCTCGGCACCGGTCCTGCCTCCTGTTACCTCTCAGCCCCTGGCCTGCTCCGGCAGCCCTCAAGGTCTCTTGTCATCAGCAGGATGGTGCCAGGACAGGGCCGTGCCCAGTGAGTGAGTGAGGAGGGCCCTCTTCTTTGCACGGAGTAGGCGCCATAAATATTTGTCACACTGAGTTCTTGCCTCTGGTTGGGATTTTCCCAACAGCTGGGCTCCTGGCCCGGCCGTGGATCCAGCCCGTCTCCGTGTCTGCCTTCCGTGTACACCGCTCCTGCCCACACACCCTTCCGAGTGCTCCTCAGGACCTCTGCCTCCCGGAAGTCTTCCTCCCCGGCGTCCAGCGGCGTCTGGGGGGACCCTTGCTTGCATGATGGTTCTGGCCACTGCGCCCGGCGTGGGCTCAGTGACCTTCCGGGTGTTCACCTTCCTCTGTGCGTGTCTCCGTGATGTGACAGAGGAGAGCGGTCCCTGAAGCAGGGTCTGCTGTGGAGTCTCGTGCATGGGTGCCTGTAGGCGACACAGGGCTGTCCCTGGTCAACGAGCAGAAGGCCAGGGCCAGGCTGAGCCATGTGAGACCAAGACTACGGTGTGGGGAGCAAGGGGTTCTCTCCTAGGCCAGGGGACCACGCATCGGGGTTGCCTGGTGTGGGTCTGGCTCTGGCTTGTTGCCCTGGACTAATTATTTAATAGCACTGTGAGTTGCGTGGCCACCCTAACCAGAGGGGCTGCCGCGGGTCCCCAGGACGTAGGGAACTGAGCCATGCCATGTCTCCAGGGTCCAGCAGGGGAACTCAGCCAAGCCCACCTTCTCTCCTCCTGAAGACCATGTTGAGCCTTCAGCCTCATTTACCCAGGGGGGCATCAGTCTCCTGTCTGAAGCAGATTCATGAGGTACACAGGTAGCAGGGCAGCCCACAGTTTACCTGCAGCATGGCAGGTGTGTGAGCATCAAAGAAAGCAACCCCGTGACGAGCACCATGGCATTATTGCCTCCATTTTATCGATGCAGAAACTGAGATGCAGAGAGGGTAAGTGACTAAACAAAAGTCACACAGCTAGTAAGCCAGGGCCATGTTCTTAACCACTGCTGTGGTGTCTCATACCAGATGCTTCAGTAATGTCTACCATACAGGTAGATTTTGTGAAGCCAAAATAAGGTCATCTGCGTAAATTTGCTTTGTAAACCAGAAGACGTCTACAAACGTTAATGACTTGTAAAGCATTTTAGAAATTGCTAACGTGGGACAAACTGTGGAAATATAGTACAAAATGAAACTGTCTGCAAACCTCTCCCAAGTCTGCTGTCTCCAAACTAATCATAAAGTGAGATTATGAATTTCCCCCCTTCTTTCTCTTCTTTTCAGATGAATAAATTGTAATAGAATTGCCTGGATGGTCAGTGTTAGTCATTCGTTTTTATGCTCAGTATCACCCTCAAATCCAACCAACTCTTATTCTTAAGGTGCCTCTTAGCTAGAGCCCTTCTTACTGTATTCCAGGGCTTTCTTCTACAGCTGAGCCATCTTCCCATCACACCTTGCCATCGCTCTGCTGCTGGCCACCCCTGTCTCACGCCCGTCCCTCCCATACGTGCTAGAAAGCTCCACGTGGTTTCACCATTCCCAGAAAGGGCTTATGTTATAGCCAGTTAGATAAGGCCAGGAAATCGAAATAAAAAGTAGCATAATGGCAAAGGAACTGGCTGGTTTTTTATTATTCACTGGTGATACCATCGCATGCCTAAAACATCAGAGAGAATTCTCTGCAAGGCAACCATTTTAGGTGGTTAAAATATAACAGCTGACACTACACAGCCCGTATGTGTGCCAGGCCCTGTCCTAAGGGCTCTACTCGGGTTGTTTAGGAGGGGAGACTATTGTCCTCATTTTGTAGACAAGGAAACTAAGGCAGAGAGCTTCAGTGGCTTGCCCCGAGCCCAGGCATTTGGCTCCTGTGTCTGCTTTCTTAGCTATTCCGCAATCAATACGTCTCCTATGTGCCAGCAATTATTTGCTACAAAACGTATTAGGAGGGCACGGTACAATCGTAACAGCCATCAGAAGTGCTGGCCTTTCTCAACTTTGTGCCTCACCTTGTCACCTGTGTCCCACAGCTGCTGTGCTTGTGCCTCTCACAAAATAGCCATCAGCTTCTGGCCCTTATGCCATTCATGCCAGGGCCCCTACCCTCAGCCTGGGGATGAGAGAGAGAGAGAGAGAGAGAGAGAGATTGCCAGAGCCCTTCATCAGCCTTGTCCCCTCCACAGTGAGGACATGTTTGTCCATAGCAGTCTGGTTTGCAAAGATGCAACTCCGCCTTCAACAGACACAGCCCAAATCTCCTTAACATCGTAGCCCCATTTCAGGAGAGGCCCTCAATAATGAAGGGGTCCACCTGGGGCGTTCCTCCTGGACAAATGGGCAGAGTGCCCCAGGCGAGTATCGCAGCCTCTGCTCCTTACCGGGAGGTCACTCCTGCCAGCTGTGCCAGGTGGGGCCCCCTGAGAGCAGCAGTGGTGGCCTCCCGATGTCTGTGGGACCAGGGGAGGTGTCGGGGGCACCATCTTAGTTTGCTACTTGAGAGCAAGTATTACGGTCCCCCTCACCCATTTGGGAATTTCTCCAGGGTCCAGGCAATATCTCCTTGTCCCTCTAATCATTTCTAGGGTTCCAAATAACTCTGAAAGGATCAGGATACTAATTGGTTATGGCCTATGACAGTCCCTCCAGAAGAAATAGGAGGAGACACTTGGTGAGCATCTCTTATGTTCGTTACGTTCATATCTCGTCGTCTTTGATGCCCCCCGTCACCCGTGGAGTGGGCATTGCTACAGTCGCTACAGACGGGAGGAAGCAGAGGCTCCAACGGGGTGCAGAGCTTGTGGTGCACACGTGGCTGGGGTTGAACGCAGCCTGTTGGCTGCAGAGCCCAGGCCTTTCCCCTGGTGTCACGCCCCATCCGCAGCGAGGCCACCGCTTTGTAGTCTTGCTGAAAAGGCCTGAAATTGGATGGGGGTGACACCATCCAACTTAATTCAAAATGACAGCAAGGCAGCCACTAGTGGGGTATGCCCGCTCCAGGGTGAGGCGATTCCAAGGCTTGTGGGACTCTAGGACACGGGGTTAGGAAAGGGGAAGAGTTTCTGAGGACTGGCGATGTCCTCTGGATGTCACTACCAGCACTGGCTGGAGGACACGGGGAAAGCCATCAGAGTGAGCCCACCAGTGTAAAAGCTCCTCAGGCCGTCTGACCCCGGCAAGGTGCCCCCAGCCCGCCAGCTCTCACATCTCTGCCCTGCGCCTGTTTCTGCAGATGGGCCGGCTGCCCTGGGAGACGGGCACCGGAGGCTTTCCCAGCCCGGGGCCTTTGCTGCTCCTAAGGGCCGAGGCTGAACCCACAGCCCCTCTCTCTTGGGCTGAGTTAAATGCCAGGAGGCCAATGAAGTAAATAGGACGCTGAGGGTTTGGATTTAGTCCCTGAGGTGGGCCTGAGGCGTCAGCCTGTCCCCCCTGAGGAGGAGATGATAGCGACTCTGTAGCTACCTCCCTCCTCTCCTGTCGCAGCGTCTCTCTGGCTCTTATGCAATTCCCAGCAGCTTGTTCAGGGTGGAGGTTTGGCTGGAGCAGGATTGGGAGAGAAGAGGACAAGGGAGGACATGGGTGGGACTGGCAGTGGGAACGTACTGAGCTCTAAACAAGTGGGCTTGAGCACGTCATGTACATCATTCTCTGAATCCTCACCACCACCTAAGGGGCAGGGACTCTTCTCATCCCCATGGGATCGCTAGGGAGGCCAGGACTCAGCAGAGACCCGATCTGTCTGCCTCTCACACCCGTGACCTTGCCCACCACATCAGAGAGGGAGGGTCTCAGGAGAGAGACTGAGAGAGCCCAGAAAACTCACGCAGGCCAGGCTGGCCAGCCCAGAGTCCAGACCACTGTAGTCCTGGGTTTCCCATCCCGACGGCCTCTCACCTTGCCACCCCCAACCACACACTCCTCCATTTGGCAGGCCCAACTCTTTTAGGCATCCTCTTGCCGTGCTCTTTGCCCCAGTAAAACCTGCTGTCTGCAAGGGGCTTGATGGTTCATGCTAAGGCAAACCCACATCTTCAATGCATGCTAAGGCAAACACAACTAAGAAGGGAGCTAAGGCACTCTGGGAAAAGCAGCATGCATGGAAGATGTGGGTTCAAGTTCTCTCCTGGGCTACTTACTAAATGGACGAAGATAACTTGGGAGAAAAGGCCTAGAATAGGTCCAGACATACAGTAGGTGCTCATTAAAATTTTTGTCTGTACCAGCAGAGGTTATAAACAAACTGCACAGTCTTTCTGAAGGTTGTCTGGATATGCTGTATGTGAAAACTCTTAGGAAACTGTAAAGTTATTTAATCATAGGAATATTAGTATTATCTCAGGAATGTGTGCACTTATGCGAGCAAAGCCTGGGACCAAGGGACAAGACCTTGACTGACTGGGGAGTTTTCCTGGTCACAGAAAGTCCCTGCTGGTCCTCTTGGAACAAACCTAAAAAGTAAACCCAGACATCCCGTTTGAAAACAGGACAGGAAACAACGGTCCTGTCCAGTTTCAGATAGTACGTCCGGTCAGCCTCGTCTCACTGGGCTAAATTCAAGGTGTCAGGAGGCTGACCGAAAGTACTGTTTGAAACGGGACAGGACTGTTGTTTCCTGTCCTGTTTTCAAACAGGATGTCTGGTCAGCCTGCTACAAATCCCACAGCGGGTCTCTGGGTGCCTCCGACGAGGCCAGAAGCCAGGCTGAGCTGGTGAAACACTCAGGAGGAAACCCCAGGCTAGATCTCTCAAAGCTTCAGAACATTTCCCAAGGAGCGGAAAGTCCTGTTTGCAGAGGGTACAACGTAGACTGTGGTGGCTGGGAGGCTGTTTCTGGAGAGGGGCTCACTGTGATGGCACAGGGGCCTCCAGGGAGCACCCTCACTGCTCTGCAGACTGACGCCTACAGACCAGAGGACGGACAGACAGACAGGCAGGAGAGCAATGGGGAGGGGCTGTAGGTCTCCTACTGCACAGGGAAGGCACAGCTCTACATTTCTCTTGTTTTCTGCCAGAACCTTGACTCTCAGCTGACCCTCCCGACGGCACTGAGAACAAGGTGTTTCACTGTCGAAAGCACTTAAATGTCAAAGGGTTGCTATCGCTCGCCCAAGCCCCACAGCTCTAAAGAGGTAGGGCAGGATTTAAATCCCATTTTCTCAGCTCCAGCACTCAACTTCTGTTTCTTAAGTGGTGTGACTTTCAAGTAGCATCATCTTAAAAAAATAATTTTTTTTAAAATTTTAAATTGTGATAAAAATACACATAAACTTTACCATCTTAATTTTAAGGGTACAGTTCAATGGTAGGAAGTATTTTCATAGTGTTGTGTAACAGATCTCTAGAACTTTCTCATATTGCAAAACTGAGACTATCCACTGAATAACAACTCCCTCACTCCCCCACCCCTGAGCCCCTGGCCGCCACCATTCTGCTTTCTGTCTCTGTGAGTTTGACGACTTTAAGTAGCTCATGTAAGTGGAAACATATTGTATCTGTCTGTCTGTGACTGGCTTAGTTCACTGAGCATAATGTCTCCAAGTTTTATCCATGTTGTGGCACATGACAGGCTTTCCTTATTTTTTAAGGCTGAATAACATTCCACTGCATGTATAGATTACATTTTTTAAAATCCATTTATCCTTCAGTGGACATCTGGGTTGCTTCCACAGCTTAGCTATTGTGCATCATGCTGCACTGAGCATGGGTGAGCAGTGTCGCCTGATAAAGCAAAGACATTTGCACATGCACACATGCACAGGAAGACAGGAGCACACAGGCATGTGGGCTATGTGTACGTCTACCTCCACCGAGGGTACACCCAGGCATAATCTACCTTTGGGAATACCTCAGAGCAAAACAACTCTGGTCAGCAATCCCATTTCCATGAAATCATGTCATGTTTTAACAACTGCTAGCAAATTTAGGTAAACACTTTTTTCAAATGTGTAGAGCATTGAAACACCATGAAAATAGACTCTAAAATTGTTTTGACATGTTTCACTGAGTTCAAAACAGTGGGTCTATTTTATTAATGAAATTGGTTTGAGACTTAAACCCTTTTTTATTAGCCTCGTATTTTGAAGCTGCCTGTGAGACTTTCTCAGGGTTTGGGCAGTGGCACTTGGCCATGAGGTGTATTCAGAAGGACAATGTTCCTCTTCAGGGGTGGTCTGTCCCACTCTGGATGAAGATGGATGTCGGGAAGGTTTCCAAACAGTAAGAAACACAAATACGTTTTCTATCTCAATCCTGAACACGAAAGCACATGAAACGGACATGTGTTTCCCAAAACAACACCTAACCTCCCTCCGTGGGGTACACTCACATTTTCCAGCCCAGGGCTATCGAGGTGTGATCTGTGAGCTAACTGCTTATCAGCTACCAGTGAGGAGGTAAGTGCTGAAATCCAGTGTTGAGGGCTGGGAAAGGTGCTTGGCCTCATTAGCTATCAAGGAAATGCAAACACTAACCACCAGGAGATACCATCACACGCCCACTAGGATGGCTGGAATAAGTGCTGGTGACAATGTGGAGAAATTGGAACCCTCATGCATTGCTGCTGAGGTGTAAAACAGTGTGGTGGTTCCTCAAAAAGATGAGCGTGGAGTTCTATGACCCAGCAATTCCACGCCGAGGTGTATGTACATACCCAAGAGGAATGAAAACATACGTTCTGGTACGTGAATGGTCATAGTAACATTATTTGTAATAGCCAAAGGTGGACACAACCCACATGTCCATAAATAAAATGTGGTGTATCGTGCCAGCGGGGAGGGGGTCTGCAGGGATTAACTGCTCCTGCATAGAAGCCTTCTTTCAGGAGTGATACAGATGTTCTAAAACTGGTTGTGGTGCTGGTGTACAACTCCGTGACTATACGAAAAACCACTGAATTATCCACTTTAAATGGGTGAATCGTATAGCAGGTGAATTCTATCTCAATAAAGTTGCTAAAATAGCAGTGCTTCTAGAACACTGCTTATAGCAATTTACCGTCCAAGAACATGATCCGTTTTCTAGCAACTCATTTTTCTTGTTTTATTGCATTTTACAAAAGTATCAGTCCATGACAGATTGGAATTTAGGAAAGAAATAGTAGATTGTCCACACAGGTCTCGCAAAAGGCTCTGTCTGTTCTAGCCTATTTCATTATTTAAAAAAATAAATGGTAGTCTTAAAACACTAAATTGATTTCATTACCCACTAATGGGTCATTAGTGGCCCTGTAGTTTGAAAAATACTGAAAAGTACTGCCCCAGAGTACGGTAGTACCCAGGAAAGCAAAGCCTGCCCTGCTCAGGGCTCTTAGCAAAGCATCGGGGATGAGTGGCACCTTCAGGATAGACGAAAGGCCGTAATCTGTGACCTGACTTCTGCCCACCCCTCCAGCCCCATCTATCACCGCGTTCCCACGCAGGTGCTCCGCGCCAGTCTTTCCCGGCCACATGCCTTCCAGAACAGCCCACCAGCTCAGATTTCGGTGTCGTTGCAGGTGAAGTTTCCCCTGTAGGAATGACCTTCCGTGCCACCCTCCTAGAAAACATGCCGCTCTGCTCCAGGTGGCGGCCCAGACGCCGTTTTCCTCGTACCTTTCCGTACGTCTACAAAAGTGATCATTACGTGACACGGCCATCACACGCCGACAGTCTGTCTCTCCCAGGGGGCAGTAAACTCCCTGAGGACAGGTGCCACATTTGGTTCATCTTTGCACCCTGACTTCACCGAGGGACAGAGGCGCATCGGTGCTCGCAGCATAAACGTGGGGTAGTTCGCCCCAGTTGTTATGGAGACCAGCTACTCCTTGTCTCTGACACCAGGGCCAAGAGCCAGGCGGAGCCACCTTCGAGTAAATCCTGCCCACACACATCGTGGCCTGCACTCTCCCTCCTCTTGTGCCGTGGGTGGCATCTCCCAGCACTGTGGGTTTCCATGGTGACCCCGGTTTCCTGACTGCTTCTGTGTCTTGCCTTCCGGCATCCTTCACCTTGCTACCGACGGCATCAGGCTTCTGTTTCTTGCCGACGGTACCAGCCCCGTCGGTATCATCCCCAAGCTTCTGTGATAGGGGCAATTCTTGTTGTGCACGATGCCTCCTCTCAGGGGCAAATGTCAGTTTCTAAACATGATACTCAAAGGAGGATCCTTTTTTTTCTCCTTATTTGGCCTGATCTTTTATGTCCAGCTGGACCCAAGCTATTATGACACATGGTATTATGTTAATCTTGTTTCTCTCTCTCTTTCCCTCCCTCTCCCTCCCATTTGTGCAAAAGGTCAAATTACTCCTGACTTGAGGTGAGCATCATAAACAAATTAAAAGAGATAAGCAGACTAAAACTCACTGTTGAGATGATTCAGAAAGGCAGAGAAAAGCCAGTGGAACTCTTTTGGCCGAGGTTTGGCACGAAGAAGAAGTAACCTACATTTCGTTGCTCTCGGTCACTTTCTGCTCAGTGAGATGAATCTGTCTCCACCATGGTAACGTGGCGGGACAGTGTGGCACTCAGGAGCAAAGGCTCTGGGAGTGGGGTGTGTGGGTTCGTACACTGGCTTCCCTGTTGACCAGCGGTGTGATCCCAACCAAGTGACTTGACTTCCCTGGGCTCGTAGTTGCTCTCTGTGAAAGGGGGAGAGTAATCACGCAGATCCCATAGGGCTGTTGGGTGAATGAAATCAGTTCACACAACGAGGGCATGTAACACAGAGCCTGGCTCGTAGTAAGTGTTCAATTAATGTTAGCTGTTATTAACTGCTTTTGCGCTTACTAGAGCAAGACAAGGAGGGGAGCAGGTATTTCCCACGGCAAGCCCGGGCCAGGCCCCCTGCCTCTGGGTGGACAGTTGACACCTCCTTTAATTTTAGCAATCACCTTAGGAGGTACATTGTGTCACCCCAGTTTACAGCAAAGTTAGACTTAGAAACATTAGGCTAAAAAAAGCCAAGAATACTGCCTAAAGTAAGACAAAACACTGAATGATTTAAGGTTCTATCATCCATTTCTCCTCCAAGATCAATGTGAAAATTAGTGGGCGGTGGTGCCTGATCACCCATCTAAGGATGTGAAAATGCTGGTCAGCTGGGTCCCAAAAAGCACTCTTATTCTCATTACAGAAACCCTTCCCACGTCACCTCTCAATATAGCCTTTAAGAACTCTGCTGAGAAAGGAACTGTAATGTCCCCAGTTTGGCCAGTGAATGACAGAGAAGTGCCTGGAACTCAGCTCCTTTGATGACCTTGAGCATTGCCTGCCTGTGTTTGACCACAGTTCCACCCAGCTCATGGCTGCAATGGCGTTGACAATTCAGATCTCTGCACAGGCCATGTGGTTTTACAAGAGAGGACACTCCCTTGCCCTCAGGGTCATGCTCAGCCAAGAAAGCCCCACACTTGGGCTCCTACACACAGCCCCACCCGGCTAGGGCAGCTGCATCAGAAGTCACCTACCTCATCTCAGTCCCTTTTCCTCCTGGTGGCAGCTCTCGGTGGCTTTTCCCAAACATGGTCCTCAGGTGGGGCCATATCAGCTCATCAGAGAGGTTCCCATAATCTGTGTCTGAACAGCGGAGGTATTGGGGTATTGATCACCTTGCTCTCTGTGGGTACTTGATAAATATTTATTAAATTGAATTTCACTGCATCTGATTCCAATGACAAGAACGTCCCATGAGTCACAAAATCTGAAAATTTAAATAACTTTTACTTATTCCTTACAGATGACTTTGAATCATCTGTAGAAATTGCTCAATTGCGTAAGTTTTAAAAGGAGATTGGAACTTTCTTAGCATCGGGCTGTGTTCACCCAGTGACAGTTTCACTGTTTGGTTACCTTCATTCTCACAGCCTCCACTAAACCATAAGCCCCCTGGGAGCAGGAAAGATGGTCTGTTTCATTATTGTGCCCCTCGCCTCCAACATAGAACCTGGAATACAATAGAAGTTACATAAATGCTGGTGGGGTGGACAAAGGTATGAATGGATGACTTTTGGAAGGACAAATGATAGATGGATGAATGGCAGTCAGGCTCATAGATCTGTGGCCAGACAAGTGGTCAAGGCCACAGTATGGACAGCACTGCATTGCCATTAGCCTGACCAGATGTATAGTTTTAAATGGGACAGAAAATAACGGTATATCCCGTTTCATGTGGTAGGTCTGGTCAGCCTCCTGACACCCTGAATTTAGCCCCGTGAGACTAGGCTGACCATATGTCCTGTTTGAACCAGGACAGGACTGTTGTTTTCTGTCCTGTTTAAAAGGGGACATCTGGTCAGCCTCTGTGATGCAGTCTTCAGTTAGTTTCTCATGAGGTCGTTGGTGAATTAAAGTTCAGAAAATCTCAACTGTTGATTGGTTTTCAAAAACAGAGATGTAAGGGAGATCTTGCCTTATGCATTAGCCAATTGCTTGTCCTCGCTGCCATTTAGTTGGGTGCCTTTTTTCAGCGATGATATGCGTTTTAACAGGGTGTCCCTCAAAAAATGCACACACACTTTAACAGCTGATAACTCACATAATTTTCTCTCCTTTTCAGGTTTAACTGATTTGAAATAATGGGTGCCACTAGATTTTTTTTTAATGGGGATACATAAAAGATAAAGTTTATGATCCAAAACTGGCAACAGACAACCAGTTGAAGGCAGCCACTGAACGAGAATGTGCACAAATCTGGGATGAAATGATTCTTGACGTTTGCAATCCCATGGCTTCGTGTTGCCAGCAGTGCCTGGACCAGGACAGTCATCAGTTCGAAAAAGGGAATTGACCCCCAAATTTATTCATTTCCGTAGATTCTTTTAAATTTTGAAAATAAACTATATGTTAATGAACACTGACTTCATAATCATTCAACATGTGTTTACATTTTGGGGGGACACACTGTAGGTATGATTAACACCCCTTTGAAAGACCCAGCTGGTCAGGAAGCCACAGGAACTGCCCAGACTTGAGTCAGTGCCACAGATTTGGTGCTTTTTTGACCCCCAGAATGCTTCAATATGTTCTGGGAGGTGTCCCTGTGCTTTGGCTCCCAACAAAGAGCACAATTTCTGCCAGTCCAGAGGTACCCTCCTTCTCATGAGAGGTCAGAGGGCTTGTAAGAGTGGACAAACTGGGCAGATGGCCTGCAGGTAGGGCTGTGGGCAGTGTCCCAAGTTGCCCGTTAAGAGTAGACTTTGGCAGCAAGCCTGTTAGAGCAGGCCCTCAGTTCCTACTCCCATCTCTCCGACCTTCTTTATTGGGCCTGTCAATCGAGCCTCTATCTGCTCTGCTCTCCAACCCTGCCCTCCACCCCCACTCTGACATCCCTAAGTCATGAGGGCCAGCAGCTCCATGGCTGTTCTTGTTTCACCACCCCACCTCTGGCCTGTCCCTACCTGGCTGTGTTCACTGATTGCTTGAGATTTTACCGGTTGCTTGAGAGTTCTGGCTGCTTGAATTCTGGTTAATGGAGAGTGTACATACATTTATCCAGCATCTACCCTTTCCCATGGGTGTCGGTTAACTGAGAATCTAGTGTACTTGGTAAGAACATAGTCAAAGTTTTATCCAAGTCTCTAGAAAGGACAGAGGCATGTAATCTGTGGGTCATCATCAGTCGGTCCCTTTGAGCTGGCTGAAAATCCTCATACTTGTCTTATCATCTAACCCACATTTCTCTAGTTTATACACAAAAATACTGTAAGATGTTGTCATTTCAGCATTTTCTTGATTGATCAAAACAGATGAAACAGCTGCTTAGTAATCTGTAACTCATGTAACTTGCTCTACTAGATTGGGATTCAAATAAGATGCACATCACTTATTTTTCAGATTAATTTCTTGAATCGCCATGTACCCGAATCAATTTGTTTCTAAAATGACTATAACAAAGTACCACAACTTGGTGACTTAAAACCACCAAAATGTATTCCTTCCAAGTGTAGGAGGCCAGAAGTCTAAAATCAAGGTGTCGGCAAGGCCGGCCCCTCCTGGGAGCTCTGAGGGAGAAGCCGGTCCATGCCCCTCTCCCAGCTTCCGGTGTGTCCCGAGAGTTTCTGCATTTCAGCCTCCGCCCCTGTGGTCACGTGGCCTTCCCTGTGTGTGTCTCTCTGCCCTCCTCTTATAAGACTAGCAGTCCTGTTCGATTTAGGGCCCACCCTTTTCTAGTACGCCCTCACCTTACCTAATTACACCTGCAACGACTTGTCTCCGAATACGGTTGCACCTTGAGGTTTCAGGTGAACATGAATGTTGTAGGGACACAGTTCAGCCCCAGAAAACAAACAAAAATCTGTCTGTCCTCGCTGCCTGTGTATCCCTGTTGCAAACCAAAGCCCCACCCCGCTCCTGCTGCACCAACACCGACAGTCCAGGCCGTGGGCCTCTTGCCCAGCATCATGCTTACACAGAATGTGCCTCGTGTGGGCTCCTGCCCCAAACCCTCAATGTCAAGTTCAGAAGTCAGACATAATTAAATTTCCCCAAATACATATTCTTTCCCGTTTTGAAAATGGAGCAACATTTCCCATTTCCCTGGCGTTTGGCTCCTTTCCCAAATTTCTCGGAAGCCATGGACAGTGGCCCTGCAATCATGTCTCCAAAGTCCCGGGAGATTCATCCAAAACTGAAGCTCCCATGACAGCCAGATGCTCCCATACTTCGTCACTGATCTTGGACTTGACATTCTTTTTTCTGGAATTTGCCTTTACACTTTCTGGTTTGAGGATCACGCTTTATGAGGGAGGAAAACATGATGCATTAAAAATGATGCCTCTTCTTCAAAGTGTGGGGCCTGACACGTCCTTGTGACTTTCCTTGCTCCAAATCATTTTCTACAACAGTCTTTCTGCGGCCTCAGTCGTATGTTTAAGCCTCGGCTCCTTTTACACGTCAGTGTTCCTGCCACCAGCCTTACAGTTTGGTGATTCTGGCCTCTGCTGTTGGCCTCTGCCCCCTCCCACTGTAGGACATGCTCTTTGAAATTCCGGACTCGCTACATTCGCAGTGATTTCTTTAGAAGACGGCTCCTCCCCAACTCCACCTTCCTTCTCAGTGAAGTTGTTAGTTTATTTCACAAATATCAGTGAGGCACCTGCCATGTGTTAGGCAAAGCGCTAGACACTTCTGGAACAAAACCAGATGTGGTGCCTGTTCTGACAGGCACAGGGAAACAGCGAGTGTTCAGGTAAGTACACAAATAAATAGAAAATTGCAACTACTATAACTGTAAAGAAAGGAAAGGCTCACTGAGCTAAGATCTGAAAGATGAGCAGGAAGGATTTACTGAAGTCAGAACGGGAGACGGAAACAACCCAATTAAAAAATGGGCCAAAGAAGATACGCAAGTGCTAAGTAGCGCATGAGAAGATGTTCAGCACCGCAGTCTGTAGGAAGCTGCAAATGAAAGCCACAATGAGATCCCACTGCTCGCCTGTTAGAATGGCCAAACCCAGAACACTGACAGCGCCCAGTGCTGGTGAGGAAGTGCAGAGGAACTCCCAGTCGTTGCTGGTGGGAATGCAAAATGGTAGAGCCCCTTTGGAAGACCATTTGGCAGTTTCTTATAAAACTAAACACACTCTTACCCATGTAATCCAGCAATCACATTCCTTGGTATTTACCCAAATGAGTTGAACACTATGCCCACACAGTAAATGTTTATAGCAGCAATCCCACTGTCGAAGCTCTTCTCTTGGCCATGCGACCCTTCCAATAAACATCTCTTTTGCAGAAATTCATTTGAGTTGTATTTCTTCACTTACCACTAAAAGAATCTTGACACAGGAATTGGAACCTGAACTGGGGAGTGGAAATTTGTGAGGCCCCACATGCTTAGTCAGAAAGGGTAGTGGGTGCATGAGCATGTGCAAACCCTATGTCACAAAAATTGTGTTCTCTAGCTTCATTTGACTTGGTCAGAACTGTTTTCCAGTGATTCTTGGGGCTCAGACCCTGCATCATTCAGACACTTTGGGAGACTTGGTCCGAAAATACCAGGATAATAGCACGTCAGTGATTCCTCGCAGCCTCTGATAGGGTAGGGTGCTGAGAGAGAGAGGAAGAGAAGACCCAGGGATCTGGACTGATTAAGAAGCCAAAGAATCCTGGGAACTGGAATGGTGATAGCTGGGAAGGACCACACCAGCCAAGCACCTCATGTTGTGCACTCCCTGCCTGAGGAGGCATTCCCAACCTCTCCCTGCCTCACCCCCACCCCCCCGAGATGTGAAAGCCCCAGAGCAGGGACAACACGAGGGCAGGGCACCCCATGTTTCCTGCTGAGCCCCCCGGAAAAGACTGACCCTCTGGAGCTGTTCTAAGAAGCTGAGGGCATGTGGGCAGGGTCCAATACCCTCCTCACGGCTTCTAAATTCCTGGGGTTGGTTATTGGCCAACAGAGATCCTCCCCGCCAAATGAAATCCACAGCCGGATAATTTAGGGTTTCGGGGTTGACATGCTAAAAAAAAGCCCACGTCAGCCACACTGAGCCATGCGACTACTTCACTATGAGGGTAGTTATTTCTCAAATTTTCCTGATGATCAGAATCACCTGGGATGATTATTAAAATAGATGCCTAAGTACCTCTTCCTAAGGAGTCAGTGGATCTGAGGTGATTGAGAACCTGTATTTTCACTGCATTCTCCAGGTGATTCCTACCACCCAGCAGGTGTGGGAAACACTATCCCAAGGTAATTTCCAGGTACCTGAACCAACAGGAAGTGGTTGTGAAGCAGCAGAGCCCTGAGTGGGGGGATCGTCTCCACCCGCCCTGCTGATGAGGGGTCTCGTGGATGTGGGGGATGGAAATGTTCCCAAGAGGCAAGCCCTGGAGAGTCAGAATGGCGACCAGAGAACTCCCTCTTTGCCAAGACGCCAAGGCACTGACCTCACCACCCCGTCCAGCTGCATGTGGTTGAAATGCTGGACCAGTGACCACCGTTTGTTGCCTCCTTTTCACCTCGTTTAAGGGGCAGCATTTACAATACTTGTGCTGTTTCCCACCAACCCTGAACGCGTGCTGGAGGTCGTTGGTGGTCACATGGCCAATGAGGGCAGGATCGTGAGGAGCCACGAGAAGTCTTGACCAAGAGGAATAGACACACTCCGGAATCCTGGACTTGGACGTGCTGTCAAATGACCTCTGAGCACCGCTCCTATCCACGCCCAAACTCACTCATTTTCTCCGAATATGTAGAAATAATACCTAACATGCACTAAACCCTCACTATGCTCTAGGTACTATTTAAGTGCCCACTCAATTTTCCCAACAACCTTTAAGTGGGTGCTATTATTATCGCTGAGTTTGCAGATGGGGTAAGTGGGGCTCAGAGAGCTGAAGCCAGCCGCCCGAGGTCGTGCCACCGCCGAGTCACGGAGCCACGGCCGTCTCTAGAAACCGAGCTCTTGACCTCCACTCTACTTGGCCTCTCCAGTGGGAGAGACGCATACGAAAGGGGGGGAAATAAAAGGACACAGCCTCATTTCAAAAGAAGATAAACATCTCTGTGAACAGGAAACAGAAAAGAAACAGAAAAACGAATGAGGAGAAAGACAGCCAACAAAAGCAATCGGCAGGGGCTGTACTGTCTCCAGATGGAAAGAAAATAGTAGAGCAAGATGAAAATGACCCTAAAGTAAGCACGTTTAGAATCTTCAAAAGACGAGGGAAGAAATGAGCTAGAGTCAGTAGATAAGGAAGAGGAACAATAGAAACCCTGGAAATGAATAAAAAAAAAATCCAGCATTTGAAATCAAGGGTGACTAGATGCCGGGGAAGTTCAGAACCAAATGCAATTGCATAAACAACTAACTAGTGCTCTGGAAGATGGGGCTGAGGAGTTCACCCAGAACTCAGCACAGCAGATAAAAATAAAAATGGAAAATTATGAGCGGGTGATTACGAGGCACGGAAAAGGGTTTGAAAGGCTCCGTCCCAGAGGGGAGTCAAAAGAAAGAATTAGCGCAGATGGTGGGAAGCCCCAAGACTCGAGAGCAGCAGAAGCCTCCGGAATCCTCGGGCAGAAAGTGCTCGCTGACTGCTGAGTTGACGAAAGAATTAATGCACACCGATACATGCTGTTCTGAATCTGCAGAAAATGGAGACTCATAAGAGAATCTTGAAAACAACTACCAGAAGGAAAAGAGATTTTCCATCTAAGGTGCTAGATTTGGAGCAAGGTGCAGTAGCTGGATGACC
This sequence comes from Lyroderma lyra, assembly GCA_004026885.1. Lineage (NCBI taxonomy): Eukaryota > Metazoa > Chordata > Mammalia > Chiroptera > Megadermatidae > Lyroderma > Lyroderma lyra. Next base: position 59,622 of record PVJL010003819.1, on the reverse strand, counting down.
GGGAGTTACACCCCACTGGGCACGGGCTGGTCGCACGTGGTAAGGCAGGGCATTAGGAGGCATTACTTGTGTGGAAACAAAATTATGTGGCTCGGCTAGGAATCCAGTGAGTATTCATTGTTTTGCATGCCCAGAAGAGGACCCCACTTCCGGTGAGCAGCATTCACCTAACTAACCGTGCGGTTCACACACATGCTCCATTCTGGTCTAAATCCTGCCCCCAGACCCTGTGTATTAACCCAAGGACTTGCCCTAAGGTGGCCAGTCATGACAGCTCACCCTAGGCCTCAGCTGATGGACCATGTCAGATGAGTAAGAGCTTTTTCCAGACAGAGACAACAGGTCTTAGGGGCTCTCTGGAGGCAGAGCTGTGAAAGGTGACCCTCAGATGATCGTGAATGTCATGGACAATGCCAGTCTGAGAAAGAATAAGACTTGTACAGGAAAAACAAACACGGGAGACAGAGTGAATCTTATCAATGTGTCAGGATCTGGTCCCAGCTATATTTCTGCTCTTCTAGTCCTTTAGGAATCTTCCCTAAATTCTCCCCTTAAACTAAACTTGCAAAACTTAAATGTCCATTACTTTCAACCAAGGGAATCTTAGTTAATGGAATGGAATGATGGGACTGATACTTTGTTATTCTTTCTCTCTTTGCATATTTTCTTTTGGGGAAATGTTTTTGCTTATTTATCCTCTGGATCTTATGTGGGTTTTTGTTTGTTTCTTTTAAATACGCTGTATGCCCAAACCAAATTTCTATTCTCCAGATCCCAATCCTATTTTCTCCGCTAAAGGCTTCCCCATCTTTACATACACCCAAGCCAAGGACCACCACCTCTTGCTTCTCTTGCTTTCACCCCCACACCTCAGCTGCCACCAAACCTCAATCATTTTACCTTTGAAAGGTGCCTCTCAGGTCCATCCACTCCCTTTGACAACAATTAAGCCATCCATTGGCAGTGCTGCAGGCAACACTCTCATTTGCCGCTGAGTGCAATTTAGAACAACTTTTCTGGAGGCAAATTTGGAAATATATTTCAATTGTCTTAAAAATATTTATACCTTCTGACCCAGCAATCACACCCTATGAAGAAGGGGGAGAAATCAAAGGTAAGAACAAAGACTTTTTTTTTTAACAAGGACAGTTACAATAAAGGATGTTTTATTTATTTTTTTTTAATTCATTTTTATTGTTAGACTTATTGGGGTGACATCTGTTAGCAAGGATTACATAGGTTTCAGGCATACAGTTCTACAGTGCATTGTCAGCTTGTTGTATAATAAGTTCACCACCTAATAAAGGATGTTTTAAAGAATATTTAATAAGATGGAGTGTTGCTTAACATGTAATATTAAATAAGAAAGACTAGGTAACATATGTTTCGATACAGTATGATTCTAAGTTCATTAAAAATGTCCGATTCGGTGGTAATGCAAAATTGGATGTTATCAATAGCCTTGCATTCTCCCTGTCTTCATTTGCAAACTGGCTGCCCACCGCCCTTCGCTTCTGAGGGTGAGGGGGTTGAGAGGAGGAGGTGACAGCCTCAAGGTCATTTGGGACTTTTCTCACTTCAGTGTACACTGCACAGAGTGCTGAGTGCACATCTTTATATGGGGCCTTTTGTGACAATACAAGCTCTGCTCCAATTGTCATTTTCCGTTACTTTCACAGTAACACAACCCCACCCTTAATGCAGGTTAATTTTTATCTCCACACAGATCACATTTTGGTAGGATTTTCCTGTGTTTGTATATCTACATAGAAAAAAAAATATGTGAAGGAAACACTAAAATGTGAAGTGATTAAACTCTGCAAGATGGAAATTTGTTGATTTTAATCTTCTCCCATATCTTTGAGTACTTTTTTATTGCTAAATTTATTGGGGTGACATTAGCAAAAATTACCTAGGTTCCAGGTGTACAATTCTACAGTGCATTGTCTTTAAATATTTTTGAAAATGTAATTGCCAATGGCTGTTCACCATTCCAACATATGGGAATGCTACCTGTACTTATTCAACCACACCCCGCTTCTTGAACATGTAAATAACTTGCTATTTTCCACTATGGCAAGCAATGCTCAGGGGAATATCTCACACCTACAGAGCTCTATGCCTGCTGGGTCCTGCAGAATTATACAGACATGAACCCAAACTCTCCTGCCTTCTAGAGCTTTGCCTCCTTAGTGCAGAAGAGCAGACATAGAGGGAAACAGCAGGTCATGTGCCACACAACAATGTTTCGGTCAACAACAAACAGCATATATGACAATTGGCGGTCCCATAAGGTCATAATGGAGCTGAAAACTTCCCGTAGTCTAGTGACGTCGTAGCCATGGTAACAAGCACACGCACTTCTCACGTGTTTGTGGGCACGCTGGTGCAAACAGACCTACTGCACCGCCCGTGGTATAAAAGGATAGCACATGCAGTTATGTACAGTATATAAGAATTCGTAACAAATGACTGGTTTGTGTATTTACAATACTGTTCTTTTTATTATTAGTTTAGAGTATACTCCTTCTACTTATAAAAAAAAAAAAAATTGCTGTAAAGCAGCGTATCGTGTTACACCAGCAGCAGCCTTGTGCATCTCGTGTTTACCGAATGTCTTAATTGCATTACTCTGTCTTGGGCTTGACTTAATCTCTTGTTATTTTAAAATTTAGTGTAGCCCAGTGAACAGTGTTTATAACGTCTACAGTAGTGTACAGTATTGTGCAGGGCCTTCACAGTCACTCACCTTTCTCTCACCGACTCACTTCCATTCTGCAAGCTCCATATATTCGTGTACCTTTGTTTATCTTTTGTGCTGTCTTTTTACTGTGCCTTTTCTGTGTTTAGATAAACAAATACCACCGTGTTACAATTGCCAATTGGTATTCAGTGCAGTAACACGCTGTATAGGTCTGGAGCAATAGGCTATCCCACACAGCCTAGGTGTGTAGGAGGCTGTACCATCTAGGTTGGTGTAAGTGCACTCACAAACGGTGGTGTTCCCACAGTGACGTCATCACCTGACGACACATTTCCCAGAATGCTTCCCTGTCATTAAGCGGCACATGACTATACAATGTGAGATGTAAGTGCCTTGTCAGAGGAGATGGTCCCAATGCAAGCAGGGTGCAGGCTGCCTGGAGGCGGGCATCAGAGCTAAGCTCCTCAGACAGAGATCTGGGAAGAGGGGACCTCATCTTCCTGGTGGCCACAGAGAGGTGATCTCAGTGACCCACTCCAGTGCCTCATGAGAGCCCGGGGCCCCCGCCTTGGGTCCTCTTGGGGACACAGCAGCTCTCATCAGGGGACAGGAGCGTCTTCTCCACTCTACCGAAGCCTGCCTTTTCCCCCATTCTTCTTCCAGGCCCACCAAAGTCCACCTCACCCTGTGCCCCTGTGCATGTGTGTGTGGAGGGGGGAGGTCTCCACAGGACCCCTTGCCCCTCTGGGGAGCAGGGTAGAGGGGCTGTTCCCTGACAGCCCTGAACCATATAGAAGGCCCAGAGCCTCCAGGTCCCCAGCTCTCAGCACCTCCTGCCAAATCCCAGCCGCTGGAGTCAAAGGAACGTTGAGCAATCTTTGGAATTTTTCAGTGAGAAACAAGCACGTTGGAATTCCATGCAGGCCTCCTGCGCCCGGCATGCTGCCCGCAGCCCGGAGCCGAGGCTTCCTGAACAGGCATCTGGGAGCTCTGGGGGACTTTCAGTGTTTGTTTTCTCCTCCTGCTGGCGGGACTGTAGGACACCATTACAGTGAGGTCATGGAGCCCTGCCCCGCTGCGTCCACGGGTGGCTGAGCAGCCAGGATCCTGTAGCCTGTGCTGGCTCCAGTGTGCTGGGGGATGGGCTGGGTCCAGAAGGACTGCGGGGCGGAGCCCAGCTGCACCCTCAGGACCTCCCTGCTCCACCGCTGCAGGTTTCAGCCCCTCCCCCAGAGCCTGCTCTGCCAAGGGCCTGGGGCCACATTCTCTATCCGGCTTCCTGGGGGCCGAGGGCTATGCAAAGAGCTCAGTTTTGACCTGCTAGAAAGAACCAAATAGTACCTTGCAACTAGTTCTCAGCTTAAAACCACATAACACCGTTTCGGTCAATGACGGGCTGCATCTCCAGTGGCGCTCCCGTAAGGTCATAATGGAGCTGAAAAATTCCTATAGTCTCGCGACATCACAGCCACGGTAACACGCGCACGGGTTCCTCACGCATTTGCAGTCACACTGGTGTAAAGAGAACTACGGCGCTGCTATTTTCAGGAAGGCACTTTCAGGAAGGCTTTCCTGACCACCCTGCTGCGCTTTGCACAAAGTCAAGTTCCCCTCTTGCACATTTTCATGGCACCCTGTGCTTGCCTCTGTGGTTAATAATCATTACTTGTGCATTTGCTTAGTGTCTATCTCACCTACAGACAGTGTGCTCCTGTCCGTCTTGTTCACTGCTGTATCCCCATAGTAGGTGCTTTATGGATTTCATTATGCCAAACAAATTTCCCCAAGGAGGTAGAAGGATTCTGTCTCCACAGATGCCTCTACCAGGGCATCAGCTTCCTAGGATCTTGCAGGAGACTTGGTGGACCCTCCGAGCATGGCCCTACGTTGAGCCTCAGCTTTCCCCTGTGTTCTTGCTCCCCCATTCCCAGCTTCATCTACAGGTAGTTTGGAGACCAAAGGGCCTCTGTTTAATCGGAAGTAAAGCTCCTTCGTCTGTGATCAGATTGCAAGTTCCCTGGGAAGAGTGGCCTTTGCAGATACCAGCTGAGCCAGCAGCACCCACGGCTCCTATTTCAGGGTCCTTTGTCACCTTGGCTCTAGGCATCGGGACGCCACCTGCATACGTCCCATTTTTCTTAGGTTTGCTTAAAGTTTGAACGTTCCCAAAGCACCTCGCATCGTTATTTTGTCTGTGCCTCCCAACAGGACTGGAAGGCACCACCCTGGCCCCTGTACAGAAGAGGAAATTGTCCTAAAGAAGTGACTTTCTCGAGGTCACAGCTAGGAAATGGCAGTACTAGGTTTCTAGCTGCAGAGGCAGGAGGAAGAAGGAGGAAGGCAGGGAGAAGGTGAGAGGTGCCACCCGGGTCAGGCACCTGAGACAAGAATGCAGACTTCTCAGAAGGTACTGGCACAAGTCTACACACTCTGAGGACTGGACCAGAATTCTGCACTTCATAAACCAGACTGTTTTCATGATGCTGACGCTTTCTGTGTTAATTTCCCTAACTTTTCTACCATAGTAGGAAGTAGTAAAAACTCAGGAAAGTTCCATTTGGCCTCAGCTCTGCGGAAGGGAGCCAAAGGAATGAATGGGTTTGCATCTGTGCTTGTGCCAGAGTGTTGAAAGGGGCAGCACCCCAGGTGGGGGAATCCTAAAGGGGAGGGGACCGAAGGGACACGGAGCTATTTTTTCACTGTCACTCTCACCCTGTCACTCCAGGCACTAGGGGAGGATCAGAAGTTAACTGTAAAAAGCCTGTGGTTTTCCATCATTAAAAGAAGTCGGTTGCCTTAACCACCTCATGGGGTTGTGGCGAGATTCCGTCATTCACACGACAAATATTTATTGAGTTCTACAAGCCTGGGCTACATCAGGGAACAAAACGAAGGTCTCCTGTGTGGCTTACGTTCTACTGAAAGAACACAGACCACAGGCATTAAGCAGACTAAGTCAGTGAGTCACCCGGCATGCTGGAGGTGTTAAGTGCTGCGGGAGCAGGGGGAGGGGGTCCTGAGTTGGGGTGAGGAGCGGTGTAACTGCAGGGGGCCTCATGGGGAAGGGTATTGAATATTGAAGCGCAGACAGTGAGGCGGGGGCAGGAGGGGTGAGGGGAAGAGTGGTGGGAGCAGAGGTCAGAGAGGTGAGGTGGGTGAGCAGTTCACGAGCAGCTGGCTGGCGATCACACAGGCCCGGGTGAGAGAGCCGTGGAGGGTTAGATCCCTTTCGCTACTGTGTTGAGAAAAGACTGAAGGGGCCAAGGAGACGCCTGATGGGAAATCTCAGTAATAACGGGGGACAGGTGATGGCGGCTTGGATCCGGGTAGAGCCGGAGGAGGTGGTGAGAAAAGGTGAGATGCTGGATGATAGGGAGAGACAACAGGATTTGTTGCTGGTTTTGGTGGGGGCTGTGAGAGGAAGAGGAGTCAAGAATGACTCCACAGGTTTTGACTTAAGCTCCTGGAAAGACTGAGCTGCTGTTAACTGACATCATGGGTGTTATTATAGCTACTGGCTGCCTTACTCCGGGCCAGGTCCTGGGTCATCCACTTTGCACCCTGATCCCATTCCATCCTTATGGCCCTGGGAGGTAAGAGGGAGCCCTCGGAGCCCAGAGAGGCCACTTACTGACTCAGTACGTAAGTGACAGAGCCCGGATGCCCCAGGCTGGTCTGACCTCATGGGGCAGATGTGCACATCCTGTTGTTCCCAGGACTCAAGACACCAGTTCCTTCACCTCCTCTGCCCTTGTCTGCCCTTGAACCTCACTTCCTCTTTCCCCTACATCAAGCTACCTCAAGGCTATAGAGGCTTTGAATGTTTCGTATTAATGTGTGCCAGAGACTTCTTTTAACAACGTTTAAATCAGATACCTTATTTGGATATCTGAAATTAAGTAGGGGGCGGCCAAGACTAAGATGTTTGGGAACTTCCTCAGAGGCCCTGGGCAGACAGGTGGGCCGTGAGTCATGGAGGTGACAGGTGGTGGGGAATGCAGGGAGGAGCAGCAGCTGTCGCGTTAAAAATCTGGGATTCCTATGGACATAGTCAGCTCTGAGACAGCCTGCCCCCATCACAGCAATGGCGCCAGAGGGGCTGCTTTCCCACAGGACTGTTTTTGCAATTTACAGGAGAAAAGGTGGACTCGGAGCGGTGACATGGCTCTCACTCAGATACGAGGACAGTCTGAGCATGTGTGTGTGTGTGTGTGTGTGTGTGTGTAGGGAGAGAGGATTGAAAGGGTACAAATCCACATGCACAGTATAACTTCAGCAGTCTGAATGCCACCATCCCACCTTGGGGATGCCCTGGACTTGCTTCCAAGGGTGACTTTCAGAAAGACTCAGAGACCCTTCTCCTTCATGACAACACAGAGCTCTGCCCGACTGGAGCCTGTCCAGGTGCAAAACCTCCCACACAAGGCTGCTTGGGACCAATCAGCAAGGAGCCCAAGCTAGAGTTTCTGGGGTGCTCACTTAAGTTGTGCTAAGGGGTTGGATATAAAATACTGTCACCTGCCTGAGTCACAGGGAGGCTTTCAACATGCACAGGCACTTCCACTGAGCCAGGCGCTTACACACACACACTCACACACACACGCACAAACACACACATGCACACACATGCACACACAGCACACACTCACACACAGCATGCACACACACACACACACACACACGCACGCACACACTACCTGCTTGAATTCTAACAACTATGGAGTAGGATCATACCCACCTAAGTAAAACTAAAGTTCAGAGAGGTCAAAAGAGGTTCAGAGGCCACACAATTGGGGTTTCTGACGGTTCCCTCAGCTGTCTGACTTCAAAGCCCCGAAGCCCCAGGTCTTTGAGATCTTCAGCACCCTTGCCTCAGCCTCCTCACACCCCTTTCTGATGGGGCCCACGGGTCTGCTGAGAGGCATTCTGGGTCCGTCAGGTTCTTCCCAGAGGCCTTGCCCTCTCTGGGTCAGTCCCCCAGGATGGCCTAAGCCTTGGGAAAGGGAAGGGAGGCAATGGTGCTGATGTATCTTCAGAATTTTTCTGACTTCCCTGTTGTTTGTGGCAGAGAGCTAACAGGGACTGAGCATGTGGGCAAGGGAAGGGCATCTGTCTCCTTAAGAGGTGGTTCTGGGGCAGAGCGGGTCAACCTCTATGCTCTCTGATATCTGTAGACCTATCCTCTGCCTGTTCTACCCCTAAACCTCTGCTCCAAAGCCAGGCACTCACTCCCAGGGCTCACTTCCAGCACAGGGGCGACCAGATGTCACCATCAGCCTGCTGCCGAGGTCCCTACCAGCATGTCGGGCCAGTTTCGCCATTGGAGAAGAAAACACCTTGTTCGGTTGTTGGGACTGATCTATGGAGAACGTGCTTATCCCTAAGGACAGAATTGCTGGAATGAGGTTATCTCACTTCACAGAGGCCTACTGTGTGCAGGGCCTGCCCTGACTTTGCCGAAATTCGGCAGTGTTTGATCTCCTGGACTCAGGGCTTCGGGACCTCAGAAGGCCAATTCAGAGGTACTGGGAGCTCTAAATTGCCAGCACTGATGGATGGTGACCAGGGCCACCTCTGAACTTTGGTCCTGAGATGTGAAATGGGGGTGCAGGGGCTGAGCATGGCCAGAGTCCAGACCAGGGATGTTACAGGACACACCCGTGTTTAACATGCTTCTGGATAACAACCCTTCTAAACGGTCCCCTAAACTGCCGCTGACCACTCCGCTTTGTCTGAAGCAGAATCTGCTCAGATTCATGATGGGGCACCCCTGCAAAGAGCTAGGGGATTTGCACAATCATGAGGTCCTGGTGGAGGCCAGAGACAGAGCCCGTGTGGGGGGCAGGGCAGGCACACAGACAGCCTCTGTGAGCCGGGGAGGCAGGAGAACAATGGCCCGAGCAAACACTGCTGCTTGCAAGTAAACAGCCTCCAGCCCCAGGGAAGAGCCCGTCTTTGTCCTGGCTGGTGCTGATGGGTTCCTGCAGCACCCTCACCCCACCCAGCTTGGGCTCTTCTTTCCTTGCCCACTGCAGCCTTGGAATTGGGAGTGGGGGACCCCGGGGAGGAGAGGCCCAGGCCTGAGGCACCTGGTCCCCAGGTGACGGTGAGGTTCAGGCCCCGCTAGCCTCTCCGGTATGACCCCTCCCTCCCAGTGATCATGGGAAGTCATGCTTAGGATCTCAGGCCCCATCGTGGCTGGCCTGGGCCCCTATCTCCACCTCAGTGAGTTCTCAAAGCCCTTCTCCCTGCCTAGCAACTGGGCTGCAGCTCTGTGCCCTGTACTGTCAGCATCTTAGAATATCAGGCAGCTTTGGATTGTGGATAAAGAACCTGAATCCAGAGAGGTTAGGTGATTTGCCCAAAGTCACACAGCTGATGAGTAGATGGCTCTCCATGCTCTTGGAAGAATGCTCTGCCCAGACCCCGGCCCACCCAAGAGAGCCCGGGCTGGGCTGGGACAGCGCTGCCTGCACACATGTGGTGCTTATCAAATGAGCATTGCCTCGCAGGGTTTCGCAATGAGCCTTGTGTTCTGGTCGCCCTGATTTACAGCTATAGGAGGTCAGAGGCCCTCCTTGCTTTTCTCCAACCACTGCCCAGGTCACTACCCATCTCAGGCCCAGCAAATCCTGCTCAGTGAGAGAGGGGATGAGTGAAGGCCATGAGAAGAAACAGGCGGAGGACTTTTCCTCTTGGGGAGCACAACCATGAGTTATGCAGGACAGCAGGGAGACATTTGGAGGGCTAGGACTAGTGAAACAGGAAGGTGGCCAAATGCATTCGGATTTGCTTTGGAGCAGGCCCTTCGCACAGAGCCAGTGAAATACTCAGCACTGAAGGCTAGCCACATGTCCCCAGAGAGGCCAGGGGAGGAAGGCCAGCTGGAGCCAGCAGCGGTTGGACCAGGCACGGGAGGCATTGAGCTGGCAGAGGGTGCCACAGAGTCGGTTGTGGGTCCTTGGGGAGCAGGGGACTGGGACTTGCCTGAGAGGCCTTCCTTCTAGGATTAATTAACCCCTGCCACGCTCCACTCATCCAGTCAGTCTGCCCTGTGACCAGCTGTATCCAGACTTCCCATGAGCCCCATGTAGTGCAAAGAGCCCGGGTGGGGTGGAGTAGGGGACAGGCATCAGAAATAGAAGCCAGTGTCTGCCTTCCAGGGGCCAAGAAAATAGCACTGGGGCGTAGGCGAGCACGCACGAATTAGACCGTGGTTAGGAATGATTAAAGAGCAAACTGTGGGTGACCAAATACAATAGCAGGCCGTGGGGGAGGGTCCTTGTCCACGGGGCCTGAACAGTGGGCATCTGGTCTTTTATTTCCTTTCTTTCCTTCTCCCATCCCCCCGCCCCAGTCACACAGACAGTGCCTATGAAACAAGGCCAGCAGTGGAAGCTAGAGAATAACTTCCCATAAATCACGACTGTATGAGGCCTTAGCAGCATCTCAGCTCCATTCTTGAATCTCCGGTTCTCCGGGCACTCACACTGCTGGCCACCAATCCTAGGGCACCAACTTCCTAAATTTATTGATTCATGGACTGATTATCAGCGTGGGGGCAGCCAGCACTCACAGTTTGGGGAAAGATGGCACACGGGCCGGAAAAAGCAGAGAGCTATTTGGCAAAGTGCAAATGACCTCATGCGTGGAAGGGGAAGGATTGGAACAACTCTTTACACTTTCCCCAGAGTTGGAACTTCCCCACCTCCTCTCACTGACAACGAGTCCCTCCTCTATTTTGAAACCAACTTCTAGAGAAACAGTCTCTAATCTCTGGGTCTCACTAGGTCTGACTAAGCCCCTCTTCAGCTCAGACACCCGACTGTCAGTCTGTATAGACCAGGGTCTGACCCTCTGGTCTTCCTGTGCATAAACATTTCCCACTCAGCAAACTCTTCCGAGCACCTGCTGTGAGCCGGGTGACATCAGTGGGGGACAAAGTGGTACGAACCAGGTCCTACCTCCCGGAAACTCATATTCTCATGAGGGAGAGAATACATAAACCCACCAGAATGCACTTCACCTCCCAAGCAGCCTGGGTTCAATGTCAAATGAATGGAAGTGTCGTTATCTTTTTTTATTGTGTCTTTGTTGACAACAGCTCTATCTGCCTCTAAAAACTGAAAGCAAACCAAAGGTCCCTTGGAAGTCATTACTTTTAAAAAGCGTAGGGGGGTTCCCTGATGGTGCAGTGGCTTAGGCTTCGGCACTCTCTCCGCCGCGGCCCGGGTTCGAGTCCCGCTCAGGGAACCACCCAAAAAAGCAAAAACGAAATGCAGAGAAGGAAGAGGCCTGTCAGGGCTGGAGGTACCCCAGCTTCTTGAAGAACGTGGGTGTTGAAGGAGTTGGGCAGGTAGAGAAGAAGGGAGGGAATTCCAGGAAGGGGGATGGCTCGAGTCAAAGGGCAGCAGGCTGAAAGAGCAAGATTAAGTTTGGCGAAGGGGTGGCATATGTGACACCACTCTTCTGCCCCTGGTCCATGGGAGCCACCGGTAATGGGCTGTTGCACAGTTTCCCACCGGCTCCGAATGCAGCCGCCGTCTCAACGCGCCATCACAGATGGATTCAAGCTGGCGAGTGGGAACAAGTCTGCCAGCCCTTTCTGGCCTAGAATGTTCCGAGGCCTACGGAAACGGACCCAGCTGGAGCAGGAGGCGTGGGGGGAAGGTGGGGGGGGGGCAAAAGGCAAACTCATGGGGTTGCAGGGGGGCAGCACTGGCATGGACCATAGGCTTCATTTCCCCGGTTTTCACCGAAGGGGCCTAAGGCTAGAGGCAAGTGTTTGCCCAAGGTCCGTGGGAATTATCCGCAGGGGTGGCAGCGCCCACGCCAGATGTTCAGACGAGCCATGCACGCTCAGCTGCTGGGCTTGACCCGAATCCTATGCAATCTGGAATTGGCCCCACAGGAGCCCAAGGCCAAAGGCTTCTGAGCTTTTTCTTCTCCTTGTCCAAACTCCCATCCCTCGTGCGCTGGAAGCCCGCCATGGGGCGGTGTTGGGGCGGGGGATATGCCCAGGTTCAGCGGGGCCTCTGGGGCCCAGAAACCGGTGGACTCCCGCCCACCTCTTTCCTCTCAAAGGAAGGCGCTTTCTCCCTGCAAGAGCCTTCTGCCCTGATGGGGTGAAGCACCAGTGAAGGATTCCCACCCAGCTCCCAGGCCACAGCGAGCCACTGAAGGGTTCTGAGCATGGGAATGCTATGGTAACAGTGTTATTTATAAAATATTATTGTGAAAGACCAATCAGTCCCGTGTCCTTCTGGGAGAGAGTGCCTCCCATTGGGACATTCTTGAGTGAAGCTCTGTGGAATGAGGGCCCCAGGGGACAGAGTACCCACTGAAAAGAAAGGGGTCGTTGGGAAAGGGATCTGCATGTCTGCATTGGGGTGGCGAGAAGGAGGTCTTACCCTGAGGAACACAGCCATGAGGTCAAGGCCCCCGGAGGCTCCCAGGAGGGGCCCGGAGCAGAGACCAGGAATGAGCCATGGCTCTGAGAGCTTTGGAGGGTTGTCAGACCTCGCAGCTCCCAACCCAGGGTGGACTGGTCGCTCGTTTTGCTGTTCACTTCCCTGAAGAAAATGTAAGTAAAGAAGTGTGTTGTGGGCTTGTCTTGGGGGTAGGATGGAGTAGAGAACTAGGGAGACTGTGGTTCTTTCTCTGGGCAGGTTCTAGAGATCCAAGAAGGGGGAGATGAGAGACGAAGGCCAGGTGAAAGAGTAGGGGGTGGCAAGGAGGCACGCAGAGAAGGGTGCAGACTGAAGATGTTTTCTCAGGATGAAGAGAACCAGCCAGGAAGCCCCCCAGGCCTAAAAAGGATGGAGCTGAGCAATGGTATCTGGAAACCTCCATTACAAGGTCATCCTCAGAAATGTGGGGACCATACCCCAAACTTCCTCAGCACACAACCCCAGGCCCTGGAGACTGGGCACTAACCATGGGCTAGCCATACCTTTCCCCACTGAGATTGACTTTTCCCCTTTCTCTGACCATTCCCCAAATCATAAACTGTTCTCCCACCGACAGAAACGGAAAGGGAGTGGACAGCATGCTCCCTGCCCATGGAGGGGTCATTAGAGCAAAGGTAGAAGTGGCTGGAACCAGAGAGATAAGCAAATTTTCCTCTTCTGAGGTCACCGCTGACGTCCCATTTTCCAACCCCAGCTTCCACTTTTCAGAGGTCCCCCTGTTGGGGCAACTGACCATTGCTCAACCTTGGCTTCCTTCTATGTTATCGCCTGGGCTTCCGGCCTCTGCACCTTCATGGTGCTCCCTCTCTAGCTCTAGTTCCTCTTTTTCCACTTCTTGTGTAGTTCACTCTCCTTCTTGAAGTCCCTTGTAAGCCAGGTGGTCTCCAAATTCTGTCATTGGTCTTCTCTCCTTGGATACGGTCACTTGCTCATTGGTGACTCTACAGACCTGAGTGCTCCTTCGATGTTAGGCCCTCGTTTGCAAGAACCTGCTGGACAGGTGCACTTGGGAGTCCCTACAATCCCCAAGCTTAACACATCCGTTGTTGGGGGGCTTCCAGGGGACTCAGGAGAGCTGTGCTGGAGGCCACACTCAAGGAGCCAGGCCTGAAGCAATGAGGCCATGCCGGTGGCTGGGTCTTTGCCTCAGTTTACTAGCATCGGGCCTGCCACCACCCTGTGGGAGTCTGCCTGTGCTCTCTCTTATCCCCGGCCACACTGCTTTCCGCTTTCCCTACCAACATGCAGGATGGAGACAACCCTGACAGGGTCTGAGTTACTGATGTTGGCTGGCCCCTGAGGACTGAGACACCCCACTGGGGGACAGAGTGGTGGGTGAATTCTGAATCCACCTGGAAACCTTTTCCGTTCTGGGAAGTGCTCTGTGCTGAGAGCTCACAGGGAGATAAGAGGAGACCTCCCAGGCTGAAAGAGAAGAAAGGTTATTCTCTCAGTCATCCCTGAAATAGTAATTGAGCCCCTTCTGTGGACCAGGGACTATATTAGAGGCTCGGGATACAACGGAGAAGACAAGCAGGGTCTTCGTCTTGGGGAGCTCACACTGTCTAACAAAGGATGGGGCACAGAGCAGGTGATTAGAGGGTCAAGTGCCCAAACAGAGAAGCAGGAATGGAGGTGGAGTGAAGGACCAGGGCTGACACTAAAAGATTATGAAGAGCTAAAAGCAGAAGAGGAGAGAAGATCAGTCCAGGCCATGTGAACAACATGTGAGTAGGCCCAAGGCGAGAGTGAGCTCAGCACATCTGAGAAACCAGAAGAGAAGCTCAGGGGGGCTGTAGAATGCTGAGAAAGTGGCGCATAAAAGAGGAGGGAGAGGTGGACAAAGGCCACATCACACAGGGCATGGTGGGCCGTGGGCCGGATTTCAGACTTTAGAACTTACACCAGTGAGAGCCGTAGCAATTGTGCATTTCAGTAAGATATGTTGGGCTGCTACGTGGCAATCACTCCCAGGAACCAGAGGAGATCTTGTGGTGGGATATTTAGGGATATTTAGGAAGATTCTAGAGCAGAGGAGGCAAGGACAACTTTGTATAACCCAGTGTAGGGTCAAGTTTGTCCCGTGGGAAGCTCGGTTGTAGGCACATGGAGTCGAGGCGCCTGTGGGGCTTCAGATAAAGATGTCAAGTCACGCAGAGAAGTTGCCAGATCAGAATGCCAGTTACATTTGAATTTCGGATAAACAACAAGTGATTTTTCAGTATAAGTCTGTCCTAAAGGTTCCAAGGGACATACTCATACTGAAAACATTTTCATCATTTACCCAAAATTCAAATTTAACTGAGCATCTGTATTTTTGTTTGCAAAATCTGACAACCCTCCCGGCAACTGTATACGTGGGTCTGAAGCTCAGAGAGCAAGGTCTGGACAGAGGTGTGAGCTTGACAATTGTCAGCATAGAGCAGCACTTGAAGTACCAGAAGTGAGGTTAGGGGAGAGGAGGCCAAGGTCAGAGTCTGATTAACTCCAACATTTAGAGTTTGAGTCGAGGAGAAAGGAGGAGGCGAAACAGGAGAGAATCCCAGACCTGTGGGGTAGTAGCAAGAAGAAATGACCCACAGCAGAAAAAATCCAGGACGCAGGGGCTCAAGGCATTCACCGAATGTATGGAGAAGTCGTCAGGCGTCCCGGTGACGACAGTTGCTTTCCATTGTGTGATGGGAGAAAGCATGTCGGGGTGAGGGGTGAGGGTTTGAGATGTTTCCCTATGTGGGGGGAGGTGCTAGTTGGAGGAGGAGGTAGGAGCCGGAGAGGGCCTGGTTTAATATTAGAGCCTTGAACTTGTTTAAACGTTGATGGGAGGGCAGGAATGGAAAGAGAGGACACAGGCAAGTCCCCTGAGGGGCTAGCAGTGGTTGGAATCCAGAATACAGGCAGCGTGGTTGGAAGAAGGAAGTACGTCTTCCATGGAAGCCGGAGACCACGTGGAGAGGAAGCGGACGGGCAGGTTGGCGGAAAGGGGGGCCGCCTGGAAAGATTTCCTGCCTCGAGGCTCTTCTTATATCTCTCAAGGCAGAGGTGACATCTTCCACTGACAATTAAGGTGGACGTACAGCAGGATCTCCATCAACGGGAACTCAAGCAACCGGCACGTTCAAGCAACTGACAACAACTTTCTGCGGTTGCTCGAGTTGTGGTCCACGGCGAGTGTACTTAGCAGTCCCCACGGCTAACCGAGAGCCTACTGTAAGCATGGTGAGGGTTTGAGGACGGGGACAAGCCTTTAAAAAGTCATTGTACAAGGAGTTGGATACGTGGCAACCAGGGAAAACCTAGCAGGTGCTGGGGAGGACCCAGTCAAGCTCGGTGACCACCAGTGATGGTCCAGTCACCAGTGATGGTGGGTCCAGCACAGCTCAGAGGGAAAGGAGAGCTGGCTCATCTGCAGCCGGGGTTTAGCCAGGGGCTACAACCAACAGGAGTTACATTACAGGGTAGAACGAATAAAATTCTACCATGAGAGAGGGGAGGTAGAGAAAGAAGGGGGTTGCATAGCCGGGTGAGTGGAAAGAGTAGGCAAAGGGACTGAATAAGCAGAAAGGACAGAAGGATGTCAGGATTAGTAATTTCAGAGGTGGAGGAGTACTGGCTACTGACTAAGTCTGGGGAGTGGCGATGGCAGTGGGTGGCCAGGACCCAGCGGGACAGACGGTTGTCAGAGACAGTGAGGCTAGGGTGTGGGCTGGGCCACTCACAGACACTGAAGTCATCTACGGTGATGGCGGGGGCTTCACTGTGTTCTCCACACAGCTCACCTCTCCTGGTAACACCTCCCTGTTTATCAGGCCACGTGGGTTGCTATGGTGGTGGGCGGGAGGACGAGAGGCCGTGGAGCTAAAGCTGGGAGGGGACTGTGAAACACGTCCCTAGTCGGAAGAGATTTCATGTAAGCTTTGAACAGAACAGATGGCTTTGCGTCCTCCCAGGCTGAAGGCATTGGGACTGAAGAAATCTGTGATTCTTTCTCTTCTCAGTGTTACCCCAGCACCCTGGAACCAGAATGGCATGGCTCATTACCCATCCCACCCCCACCCCAGCCCCCAGCCCTTGCCCCTTCTCTTGTATTCTTTTAGCCACTCCAGCTAGAAATTTCAGTCTCACTTCCCACATCCAATTGGTCATTGATGCTGCCTCTTTCTGCTCCTGCTGCCCCATTCTGATTTGTATTGTTGTCATCTGTTTCCTAACATTACGACTGCTTCCTAAATGATTTCTCTAGTCACCCCCCTCCACGGCCTCCCCACCCTGCCCTGACTTTCCAAAAAGCCGAGGCCCAGAGAAGACACGCCTCGCTATGCTTAGACCCTTCACAGCGCCATGAGTGCCATCGTCCTAAAACATGCTGAGTTCATGTGACTCCATTCCCAAAATTTCTCAGGGGGTCTCTGTGTCCACAGAGCAAAGATCAAACTCCTTAGCATGGTATTCGTGACTGCTCTTGACCTGGCCCTGTGGTCCTTGCCACCCACGTCTCCTACTCCTCCCTCCACGCACGGGGTGGACTGTAATAAGCCATGTTCTTTCCTGACCCTGAGGCATGACATCTGTTGTCCCCCTCCGCCTGGGCTGTCCTCCCTCTTGCTCTCCGCCGCATCCTGTAGGGCTTCGCTGCAATCACACCTTCCCGCCGCCTTAGCAGACCCTCAGCGGTCACAATGAGTCGGCCGTTCCTGCACAACAAGCCAGGAAACTGCCACCTCCTTGTTTAGCGTGGATTTTCGGCCTTGGAACAACACAAGTAACTGTTTAGAAGTCGTTCAGGTAACATTCATTCCGCAAATATGCTAAGTTGTGTGAGACGCTGAGGATACAGACAGAGAAGGCCCTGCCCTCAAGGTGCTCATGTTCTTGGGGGTGAGGGGGTGCCTCCAAGCTGACAGACAATGACAAAGCTTGAGCCCGTTCATGGCTCATGCTGAGATAGGCGAAGGGCCAGGAAATGGCACCAGGTAGTGGAGTTACCAGTTTGTGTCTGCATCCCCATCGAGAACCTAGTTCCTTGAGTTCAGAAAGATGTTTTCTGCATCTCCGAGAGCCCGTGCCCACCCAGAGCATGTCATAAACGCACCCTGTGCGCCCGCTAGGATGACCCTCAGGCTCCTGGAAGGCAGGCGCCGTGTCTCCCCCATTCCCTGATCCCTCTCGCTCCCCAGGCCTTGTGCGAGGCTGGCGGAGTCAACATTTGCTGAAATAAATTGAGAGAGAGTTGCTCGGAAGTACAAGGTGCTCTGGGGACCTGTGAGCAAACAGTTGGCTTGGGATGTGGCTCAGACCAGACAAGTGCTCACGATTCATGTGACTGCTGTCCAGATCCCGGCAACCAGCGGGCCACTGCTCATCCCTGCGGGGTCCCCTGGCTGGCTGAAGGACCGAGACCTCCCAGCCTACCCCGGGAGTCATTCTTTCTTGCACGTGGCCAGGCGCAAGGAAGGGACACTTCTGGCTAGCAGAGGCAGGGCCGGGACCCTGGGGGCTGGGCTGGGGTGACTCACGGGGAAAAGCGAAGGGGAATGCTGAGAGGCACCAGCAGAAATTTCTTCCCCCCGCTGTGCAGTGGGTCCCATCCTGCTTTTGGAGGCTGTGTGTTCAACAGTTGTGCCGTCAGTCACTGAGTCCCCCCCCTTAAGGACAGGACAGAGAGGGCTTGTTCCCTGAGTTTGGGGAGACGTGGAGAGAGTGTCTGCTCCTGGGACAGGTGCAGTTGCCTCCAGGAGACGCCCCTCCCCCCAGCACCCCCCATTGGTGTGTGTAGGGGGTTGGTATGCAGAGGGTGAAAAAGTTATGGGAAAAGCTGGAAAGTGTCCTACATTCCTGGGCTGAGGAAAACCCCCCTGGGGTTCTGTAGTTCTTATTAGGAAGTGGGGAATTCCCAGCAGCCTTTGTGAGGGAGGCAGAAGAGAGAAAGAACCAGAAGGTAAGGGCTTCATGAGCAAGGGTGTCCCTTCCTGAGGCAAGTCCCTGCTTATCCCCTGGAGGTAGAAACAGGCTGCTGGGATCCAAGGAGCCTCCAGACCTGGGGTACTCAGGTTCCACACGACCAAGGCGGGTGCCCCACCCTCACCCCTCCCTATCCTTCCTGTCTCCTCCGGCTTCCTCTTCCTCCCTGACTCCCAACCCTCCTCCCTGGCACATCTTCATTCCCTCATCGTCTTCCTCTCGTCTTCCCACCTAGACTAGGAGAAAGTGGGGGAGGGTCTAGGTCTCTCCCCTCTGCAGAGAGGGTCTGCAGGGCTCAGTGGCAAGAAGAGCTTGGTGTCTGGTCTGTGCTCTCCTGCATGCCACCACCACGGGCTTCGGCTCTGAGCAAGTTACCCAAAGGCTTTGAGCTTTGGCTTGCTCCTCTGTAACCTGGGGGTGCCCCCCACCCCTGGGACAAAGCTGCTGTGAAGAGCCACTGTGAAGGGCTCTTTGCAGATCAGCTTTCAGATTCAGTTATTCGTGCACTCAAACATCCATTCGGCACAGGACTTATCGATGCCTACTATGTGCCCAGTGCTGCCCTTACGTGCTGGGGATGTAGCAGTGAGCAAGACAGACATTCCTGGCCTCCTGGAGCTCATCCTCTAGTAGAGAAGAGGAAAAAGAAACTAACAAACAAGCAAATAAGTATTTAATGTATTATAAGATTTTGCCTTGCAGAAAAATAAAGCAGGGTAAAACAAGAGAGTGAGGGATTAATTCCATTTGAGGGATTCGCAGGAAAGCCTCTAAGAGCAGGGAGGTGGCATTTGAACAGAGGCCTGAATGTGAAAAGGGAGAGGGCCAGGTGACAACCTGGGGGAGAGTTCCAGGCAGAGGGAAAGACAGAGCCAATGCTCTGAGGCAGGAGGCGCTTGGCTCCAGGACCAGTGGAGCTTGTTTAGCTGGAGCAGAGTGAACAGCCAGTGTGGAGTGGGTGAGGTCGGAGAAGAAGGCAGGGCCGGGACCTGGAGGGCCTTGTTTATCATGTTAGGGAGTTTGAGTTTTATTCTAAGCAATGAGTTTAAGCAGGGGAGTGACAAGATCTGACTGATGCTTTTAAAATTAGTTTGTGCGGGGAGTTCACTGCCCAAGTGGGGCCAGGAGAGCATGTCAGAGGCCGTGATCATCATTCACCACATTGGATCCCTCGGCACCTCCGTCCCCACCCCCAGTCAGCAGTCTGGAGCCTGGCACGCAGTATCAGCTCCTCCCGCTTCCTATCTCCCCAGTGGGCTTACTCCCCACTGCGCCTGGAGTCTGTCCCCACACTGCACAGAAGCTGCCATCCGGGGCCTACGCCAAGGGGCTTTGCCCATCTAGAGCTCTCTGAGGCATCCTGTGCCCTTGGTCCCCCCTCCTGCTGGGACTCTCCACTCCTCAGACATCCTGACACTGCTTATACTGCCCGGGGCTCCCGGTCGGGGCGCAGATCCAAACGCCTGGACAAGGCCCACCCTTGAGCAGCCTTCTCTCCTCTGGGAGCCCCTCTACCCTGCTGGAATCACTGGTTCTGCAGTGTCCAGGTTCAGCCCTAGGCCCCTTCTCCTCCCACTTTGACTGCAGTTCTGGTTCCACTGAGGCAGCCTCCTACCTCTGCTGCTGGCGTGGCGATTGTATACACTCTCCGGTGAGTCATTCCATCGCCAGAGTTCACCAGGCGCCCACTCTAGGCACTTCTTGGGTGCCCTCTAGGTGAAGACAGACTCAATCTCTGCCCCGAGGGAGGTCATGCTGCAGTGGCAGAAGTAGAAAAACAAACAAACAACATTATGACAGGCTGTTGGGAGTGATTAAATCTACGATGAATATTATTAAAGCAGAGTCAGCAGGTAGAGAGTGATGGGGGAAGGGACTGATGACTCCAGAAAAAAACCTGAATTACTTGAGTGCACAGCCAAGGCAATGTCTGAGGAGAGAGGGTTTCAGGTGGAGGAAAAAGCACGTGCAAAGGCCCTGAGGTGAGGGGGATGGTGGGGGAGACTGCTCATGGGTAACTGCAGACTCTCCTCTTAACCTGTCCTGTGACCTACTGCACTGCTCCAGATAGAGGGTCCGAGGACATCACCACAAACCCAGTGGGTCCAAAACTTAACTCTTTGGGAGTTCCCTGGTGGTGTAGTGGCTAAGGCTTCAGCGCTGGTGCTGTCAATGCTGCGGCCTGGGTTCGATTCCCAGCCAGGGAACTACCCACATACAAACAAAACAAACAAACAAACAAATAAAACTTAACTATTTTTCTTCTTCCCCAAACCTGCTTCTCTTCTTATCCTCTGGTCTAAACCATCCCCGGGCTGGTAAGCTGCGACTCCTCTTTCTCCCTGAACCCACACCAGTCCCGCTAAACCTCCTTTTAAATATTTCTTGTATCATATCTTTTTCTGGGTCAGGCTCTCACCCGTTATGAGGACGCCACAAGGGTCTCCTAACTGGCTGACCTGTGGTTAGTCTCTGATCAGAAAAGGAATACAGGAGACTCTGGTTTGCAGGTTGCTTGAGAGTGCCGGTTGCTTGAGTTCTGGTTAACAGAGGGTCTATGGTACATACTTATAGAAAAGCTCAATAGCACGAGGCAACAGGTCATATGTCAAGGGTGGGCTACGGCTGGGTGAGGAACCTGGAGAAAGTACGGCAGGCTTCCTGGAAGAGGGAAGGAATCTCACTCTCACCCAGTTCAATGATGATATTCAGCTGGGGCCCCCAAGTCTATATTTACAACAAAGACCTCTCTCTGGAGATCTACCCCTCTGGGAGCTCACGCTGCACACGTCCACGTTTGCACTCATCATCTCTCTGTCCACACACCAGCCCCTCTCAGCAAAATGGCTCCACTGCCCATCCACTTAATCAGAAACCTGGGAGCCACTTCCTGTTATCTGGAAGGAGCTCTGGACCCTTCTTCTGTGCCTCAGGTCCCTGGCCACCATTTGGTTCAAGCCAACACTGCCTTCTGTCCAGTCCAAATCACGTCCTAAGGGGTCCCCGGGCCTGCCGCTCACCTTTTTGCAATCTGTGCTCTCCACTCGTCATTCTGGGCCATCTAAGGTGCACAATGCTCACTGTGGACCTCTGCTGTCTACCTTTCTTCGGCTTCTCGCGGCTCTTAGGGTGAAGTACAAACTGTGCGGGGCCACTGGGTACTTCTGAGCCTCTTCTCTCATCACTCCCCTTCATGCCCTTAGCCCAGATTTTACGACCAACTTTCAGTTCCTAGAATGCACCATCGCTTGCCTCAGGCCTTCCTACTTTCTGCTTCCTCTAGTCCCAGCATCTCCGCTGCCCACTTCTCCTTGCCTCCCTAATTCCTACTCATTCCTCAAGAAATCTGCTGTGTCACCTCCTCCAGCAAGCCCGCTAGGATCTTCTCAAGGCTGGTGAGGTCTCCCCCCAGTGTTCCCCAGCATCCTGAGCTCCGTGTTACGCTGCAAGGGCCTGTTTATTGCTTATGTCGCTGCACTGACCACGAGCGCTGACATTGTCTAGCGTATCAGTGGTGGAAACCTCAGCTCTTGGCATGGGGCTTGGTGTATAGCAGGTGCTCAACAAGTATGTTTTGAATGGATGGATGGATGGGGTGAGAATGAAACGGGGTTCAAAGTACAGAAGCCTCTGGAAAGGAAAAGGCATTCTGGCATAGGAGTGATGCAGAAGGGTTGTAGCAAAGGCGAAGGTGTGGAGATGGCCACGGGCACTGCCACATTCAGGAGCCAAGGAAGCCACCCCGACTGGAGCAGGGGACCTGAGGGGTGTGGAGGGAGGTGGAGGTCATAAAGGAAGCCTGGGGCCAAGCTAAGGCATTTGGACTTCTTTTCGAGAGGCAGGGAGGAGCTCCTCACCGGCCCTGAGAAGATCACAGGGGGCTTTCTGGAGGAGGTGACACTGTGATGTCTGGAGGAAGGAGTAGGAATTAGGTAGGCAAAGGGGAGACGGAGGCAGGAAAGCTGTTGGGACTAGGAAGGACTGAGGCGAGATTCTGTGAACCGGAGGTTAATGAGAAAAGGCAGTGCCTTTAGTCTGGGGGCATACACGTACTGGGGGCGTACAGTTTCATCAAGAGGGAGTATCTCGTGGTGAGTGTATTTACCACAAAAAGCAAGCAAAGCAAAGCAAAACACAAAGGGCCACAAGGAAACCTTTGGAGGTGATGGAGATGTTCACTGCCTTGACTGTGGGGATGGTTTCACAGATATACGAGGGCTGCCTGGGAAAAAATTTAGCCATAAATGCCTCTATTGTTTATATTACTAGTACATGGCTGAATACTTTCTGGACAGCCCTTGTATGCATACGTCCATGGAAGCAAACTGTCATATGGTCACAGACATATTTAAGAAAGTCACTGGTATGGCCTGCAGGCCAAACTGTTGAAGTCTAGGGGCAAGGGGAGGGTTCGGAGACCACCCTCATCTGGGGACCCCAGGGAGCCTGTTCTGAGCCCTGCTTTCAGCTGGGGGACCCCCTCCAGCCCCGGGACTCTGGCCGCCTGGGTCTGTGGAAGGAATGCTCTCACACCAGCGCTTCCTCCTCCAGCAGAAGCTAAGTGCCCTTCCTGGTGACTCAGCCCCCGAGGGGTCAGCTCCAAGCAGAAAGTCATTGTTGACAGGAAGAGAGGTCAGACTTTCCCTTCCCCCGCAGGCTTCCTGGGCACCAAGGCAGCAACACAGGACAACAAAGAGTAGGGAGGGAGGCCCCCTGAATGGGTTGGGGACACCCTGGCCCCAACCCATGCTGTCTGCCTAGCCACTCAGCACCCAACATGTCGCATGACAGCCAGCCTGACGATACCAGTTGTTGGTGAGTCAGATAGCCCTGGAAACCCTCTCCCTGTCATCTGGGGAGGTGTGAGAGCCATGAAAGAGAGAGGAGGCGCCATTCCAGCGCTCTCGGGCTGTCTGAGGCTGAGGCAGCCTTCTGAGGCAGAGGCTGAAGCCAGGCGTCAGAGCTGGTACAAAGTCTGGCAGGAAGCGAGAACTGAAGGAGGGGACAGAGGGCTCTAGGACCCCCGAAAGTGCAATCTGGAGCTGGTACCAGGTCACAAAAAACCCTTCCCTCTGACAGAGAAGCTGACAAGAGTTCACCTACTGTAGCAGTCACTGTGGCAGTCTGGCTCCAACTGCAAAAGTTGTTGGGAGTTAGAGTTTGTTCTCTGTAGAAGAGTGACATCACACATGGTGGCCTAGTTCTTGGGCTAAGCCATGGCACAGAGTTCTGTGAGCCAGAACATTTAATAAGAGAAAGCTTGCAGTGCTTATAGTTCACAACGCTGTACTGGGCACTTACAGTTTTGATGAGAGGGAATATGTCACGGTGAGTGTTCTTACTGCAAAAACAAAGTGAAGCAAAGCAAAACACAGAGGGACACAAGGAAACCTTTGGAGGTGATGGAGATGTTCACTGCCTTGACTGTGGGGATGGTTTCTGCAGTGTATGCGTATGTCCAAACTCATCAAATTGTATACAGTAAATATCAATTATGCCTCAATAAAGGTGTTTTTAAAAAAGGAATGAGAGAGCTGCAAATTAGGGTACGGAGGTAGGGAAGAGAGGGGTCTTGGAGCAGGGCCTCAAATCCACATGCACACAGGTGTTTCCTCAACCAAACAGGGTGGGAACCAGGAACCAGAGGGCAGGACTTCTAAGTTCCCTTCCAATTCCAGTGTCTGAGAGGGGCTCCAGGGCAGGCTGGCCAGATGTACCATTTCAAACGGGACAGAAAACAATGGTACTGTCCCATTTCCAAGGGTACGTGGGGTCAGCCTAGTCTCACTGGGCTAAATTCAATGTGTCAGGAGGCCGACCACATACGTACCCTTTGAAATGGGACAGTTTGGTGTCCATTTTAAAATGGTGTGTCTGGTCGGCCTATAATGTAGATGATTCTGATGTTGCCATCACAGCCCCCAATTCATTCTCACAAGAGCCCTGACCACAACCGACTTCATTGTCTCTGGTACTTGTTTTCTCATTTATCCCTGTCCCCCGTCCATCAGGTAAGCTCCACCAGCTCGGAGACCTTGTCTGGATTGCTCACAGCTGTACCCACAGCATCTAGCACAGTGCCTGGCATAGAGTAGGCACTCACATATTTAGTTTATTCATGAATGAATAATAGTTGCTAACATTTATTGAGTGCTAACCACATACCAAGCACTTCCTTCATGTATTAACTCAGGGCCAGCAAACTACTGGCCTCAGTGAAAGCCTGGCTCTCCACCTATTTTTTTAAAGGGCTTTATTGGCCTGCACTCCAGATGGTATAAGCATTGTCTATGGCTATTTTTACAATACAATGACAAAGTTCAATTGTTGTGACAGAGACAGTTTGGCCAGCAAACAGAAAATATTTATTACCTGGCCCTTCACAGAAAAGTTCTGCTGACCTCTTTGTTGTTTTTTTAAAATAGTTTTTATTTTTCGATTACAGTTGGCATACAATATTGTATTAGTTTCAGGTATACAACACAGTGATTAGACACGTATATAACGTATGAAGTGATCACCCGATAAATCCAGTGCCCATCTGTCACCATACATAGTTACTACAATGCTATTGACTGCATACGGATGCACATGTCTCTTCTAGTGTGTTGGGTTTCTTCAGATAAATACCCAGATGGGATTACTGGGTCCTTCTTTGACTCTTGTATGAAAATCTATTTTGTCTGAGAGAGGTATTGCTAGGCTGGATTTTTTGTTTGTTTGTTTGTTTCCATTTTCATGTAGTATCTTTTTCCATCCGTTTACGTCCAGTCTCTGTGTGTCTTTTGACCTGAAGTAAGTCTCTGGTAGGCAGCATATGTAAGGATTTTGCTTTCTTATCCATTCAGCAACCCTATGTCTTTTGATTGGAACATTTAATCCATTTACATTTAAAGTAATTGTTAATAGGTATGTAGTTATTGCCATTTTATTATTCAGACTTTTTTTATCTTAATTTTCCCTTCTTCTTAAAGAAGTTTCTTTAACATTTCTTGTAATAATACTAGTTTGGTGGTGATGAAATCATTTAGCTTTTTCTTGTCTGGGAAGGTCTTTATCCTTCCATTTTAAATAATAGCTTTGCTGGGTAGAGTAATCTTGATTGTAGGTCTTTGCTTTTCATACTTTGACTATTTCATGCCAATCCCTCTGACCTGCAAAGTTTCTGTCGAAAAATCAACTGACAGTTTTATGGGAGCTCCCTTGCAGGTAACTAACCACTAGCTAGCTGCCACATTCCATTACCTTTCTAGGAAGGAACAGGAAGAGAGAGGGAAGGTCAGGAGGCTCTTATGCATTATGGGAGTAGCTTATAAAAGGGAAAGAAAAATGGAAGACAGAGAAACTTAGGGCATCTGGGAGGCCATTGAAGCCCTTAGGACCTTGGGCCTTTGGTTTTGAGGCCTTGTCCGATTCTGAGACCCAGAGTTCTTCGATTCTGTTCCTTGGAGCAGGAGTTGCCCTCAACCCCAAATGTAAATAAAGACCATTTTCCCTCAATCTAAAGACTGAGTGTAGAATGTCCTTTACTTAGGACACAATGTGCTTTTCAAACCTTGCACATTTGACTTCTGCTACTGCTTGTCAAAGACCCAGGGGTCCTTCCTAGAAAGGTAATGGAATGTGGCAGCTAGCTAGTGGTTAGTTACCTGCAAGGGAGCTCCCATAAAACAGAAACAGAAACTTTGCAGGTCAGAGGGATTGGCATGAAATAGTGACTTGAGATCACACACACTACTATTGATGTTTATTTTTTTAGTTCCACGAGGTATGTTCTGGCTTCTAGAGCCTCCACCATTTCAACATGTTTGAGAAACTTCCATTCTTCTGATGTAGAAATTTGGACACAGTTCAACCTGGAGGTTAAAGAAACCAAGAATTAGAGCCTCTAAAATTAGAGGACACACTGCAGTCTTGGGAATCAAAGTCCCACACACAAGACCTCCTTGTAGTGATGGAAGCTTCCCCTTGCTGATAATAAACAAACAAACAAACAAACAAACAAATAAATAAGGCAGGGAGTGGGGCAAGCTGGAGAGGAGCAGCGAACTAAGGGAGCTGAGCTGGCAGGCCTAATCCAGGTAGGGAGGCCTGATCTGGACGGAGCATCTTCTAGAAGCACCCCACCCCCACACTTCTGGCCTCAAAGGCTGTTTAAAGTTTAGCTAGCAATTCCACATTTTTTTGTCACCTTTGCTCACTGATCCCTGTCAGAGTGGGCACAGGATTTGCTAGAAGGCTCGCAGCAAGAGGCACCAGACGATTGCTCTCCCTTTGGATGGAGTTTTTGCTTATTAAGCAGCCTCCTGATGTCTCACACTGAGTCTGATGAAGGGACAGAGGTGATCTGGGTGGGGACTTGAGCATTCCATTCAATGTGTCCCTCTTGGTCGTCGTTGCAGTCCCAGGATCCCAAACCTGGCCCACAGTAGGCCCTCTCTGGAATTTTTGGAGAGTATCGGAATGGCACGTCCTGCTCTGGAGGAGTTCCCAGTTGGTGGAGGTGGTAGGACAGGCACACACATAAGGCTGGAGCAAGCTGGGACAGGGCAAGGGGCCATCAGAGGACTACTAAGGCCACTGGGTTCTGAAAAGGACAAAACCATGTGGGTTGGTGAAATACAAATTCTTACAGGTGGCTGCTGAGCGGAGTCTAAGGAGGGGTTTATTGCCACAGGTGGGGATGGGGTCGTGACAGTTCTGTGGCCTAGTCCCTACCTTCCTTGGCAGTTCCTTCCCCGTCAAACTTCCTCTTGCCCACATGGGGCCATACGAAACCATTCTCCCCTCTGCCTTTACTGCTCCCTCTGCTGGAATGCCTTCCCCTTCCCCGCTTCTCTTTCGTTTGGCTCACCCCACTCCTCCCCTGCGAGCTTTTCCTGACCCCCCCACCCTCTCTGGGGCTCCCACAGCAACCTATGCTTCTCGCCGTGGCACTAACCATGGGCAGGTGCTGTCGTCAGCTGCTTACTTGCCTAACCCCTTCCAGCCCTGCTGGACTGTGGGCCCCTTGCGAGTGGACTGTCTTTTATTTTGGAAATTCCACCTTGAGCTAGTCCCTAGTAAACCCCTAAATAATGATTTATCGCGTGCATGGGTATCCAATTTCTGGAGCCTGCTGTTGGACATCAGCATGACATGAGGAGGGCCTGTCATCAGACAAGGGGGCAGGTGAAGCCCCTTCTTTCAAGCCACATAGCTATTGGTGCCCACCGACAGAATTGCCCAGCAGGGACGTGAGGGCTAGAGCAGGGAGAGGAGAGACCACGAGAAGGAAGGCCCAAGGGTGGCTCCAGCATCTCAGTAAGCACACAGATCTCCGGGGCGTTTGATGAGCCTGCACAGGACTCCCTACCCCATCCCACCTCAGGGTCTGCTGCTCCCACCTGGACCCACTGACAGAGTGAGTGCAAACCCTTCTGCCCTGGCATCCTGCCAGAGGCCATGACTTCACCCAAGTGCAGAGGGCCTGTGACAAGCATGTGACCCAGCAGCCAGCTCCAGGACAGGCCGCAGTGGGGTGGAAGGAAGGAGCTCAGCTAAAGAACAGGCAAGGCAAGGTCATTTCCAGCAGGAGCAATGACCTGGCTTCTAGAAATTCATTCATTTACTCATTCATTCATTCATTCATTCATCCGTTCAACTTTAATGGAACACTAGTACATTTGGGTTCTAGGGGAGATAAAAAGATATCTCTCTCCTCCAGGAGCTCATAGTTTAGTTGAAGGATGGGTAAAAAGTGTGCACAGAAAAAGGGAAACACACATGTGAGAGAGACAGAGACCAGATCATCTGGGGGTACAGAGGGGGGAGAAGCTTGCCCATTGCATTCCCATTGATTGCAATGCACAAGCTTCCTGAGAAGGGGCCATTTCAGATGGCCTTAAACGACGATTTCCACACGAGGACTTGGGAGGGGTAGTTTGGGGCAGCAGGCCAGGCAGAAAGAGGTCATGAGCTCCTGGGGTGGGAGCCATGGGTTTGGTCTGTCCCTGCTCCCTGGTAGTGCTCAGCAATCATTTGTCTTGTTTGTTGAATGAGGCAGTGAACTTGTCCTGGTCCCTCCTCCTCCCCTCCCTAGCTGGACCTGCCACTGAGCACCTATGCTTCTCTCAACAGCACTTAATCTCCTGGGCCCCCTTTCCTTCTACCGAACCCACAGCTTTGAGCTCAGAGGAGAAACAGCCCTTCTCCTGACCCCTCAAACCTTTCCTTGCATCCTGGATCTTAGCCCCCACACCACCCCCAGGACCCTGCTCCTTCAATGGGCTCTGTCTCTTCACCTCTTTAGCTTCTTTCTCTCTGGGTTTCTTCCTTTGAACTGTTAATCATGGTAACATCTCTAGCCCCCCTCCCCCCAACACTTCCTGATCAGATGCTGCATTTCCTGAGGACAAAATTCCACGCAGCACCATGTGTGCCTCCTCATGGGCCCCTCCGAACCCGAGGACGGCGCATTAAGCTCAGCAAGCATTCACTGCATGGGTGGTTCCCGCTCCCAGCTTCCTCCGCGGCTCCTCAAGGTGGAGTCAAATGTGAGGTGTCTGATCTACAGGCCCCCGAGGAAGGGGACTGGGCTGGACTCTCACTTCTATTCATTCTCCCCAATTCCAGTCATTCCAGAATAATTATCCTGCCCAGAGACCACGACACTGTCACTCACCTCTCCTGGTCTTTGTGTATGCGGTTCCCTCTCACTACAATGTCCCTTTACCATTTCTGCACCTGGGGCACTTCTACTTTGAATGCAGTTCAAGAATCTCCTCCTCCTGGAAGCCCTCCTGACTCTCTGCCCACCCCGAGAACCTCCCCGTAAGGCCCGACAGCACACTTGATTTGTGTGGGGGCAGTGTGTGTACCGGCCTGAGAGGTCCTGAGGGCCTGGCCATTGCTAGGTGCTCAGTGTTCATTAAAGGAATGAGTTCATTGATGTTTGGAGAAGTGCTACTGATTTCAGAGACTCCCACCCACAAAAGGGAGCGAACTTCCGCACAGAGTGCCTAAGATGATGACAGGAGCTTACAGTCCAGGATCCCCCAAAATTCAACTCTAGGAAGAGCCCCATTTGAAACTGGCTTAAAAAATTAGGCCTACAGTCCATCACCTTATTTTTTAAGTTCAAGAAAAACTGGAATATGATTTCTATTGTTGTGTTCTAAAAATATTTTTTTTATGGTTTTCTGTTTTCTTCATAATAAAATAACTTTGGCATGACAGTCTTCTTGCATAAGTGGAAACAGCATTTCGTGAAATAGTGTTTTATGAACTTTCAGGGAAGCTCATAAAACAGGGTGGAGGAAGGGGAAGGGGGCTCCAGGGGCAACAGTTTCACCTGCATTAGAGCAGGCCCAGGACCCGGCGTAGGGAGGCTTGGGGTTTCCAGCTTTTTCAAGGGATGTTGGCACAAGAGTCTAGGATCAATCCTTCTCAATGAACCCGTAAATATTTATTGAGTGACTGCAGCGCGGAGCTGCAGCTGAGGGGAACGGAAGACGCACGTGAGCCTGGGTGACGTCGCGGTTTCTTCTGGCCACCTCATCGTGTTACTCCCACTGGACATCCACTCTGCAGCCACGTCCGGTTATAGCCTGCACTGACTTGTCACAGACTCTCTAACACAGGTTGTATTATGTCCACTTAACAAATGAGGAACCAGGGGCTCAGAAGAGGTTCCTACGTGGCCCCGGGTCTCGTAGAAACTAGCCGGTCTGGGATCTGAAGGGGGAGTTCTGATCCCACACCCCAAATCCTTCACTCACGACGGCCAACATCAACGGGAGTCTTCCGAGAGCACGGAGTGCTTTTCCGGGAAATTTCTAATTTGATTCTGTCACTAATAATGTGAGGTCATGAGAATCATAACCCCCATTGTACAGATGAGGAAACTGAGGCTCAGAGCGTTCCAGCAAGGTGCCAGAAGTGTCCGTTAGTGAATGGTATGCAGGATTTGAGCCGCGGCCCGTCTCATGTCCCTTCTACTAGGCCGTGTCACGGGTCTGCTCCTCTCGGCTTCTAGCACACAGCAGGGCACTGCGGCCTCTTGGAAGGCATTTAATTCTGGGAACAGAATTGTCACTTAATAGCCCCACAGAGCCCTCGTGCTATACCGTGTCCCCAGACTCCTGTCCCTGGAAGGAGAGAACAGGAGGGCGCTCCAGGCCTGACGGCCAGGCTGCTCTGGGCCCAGGAACCCAGCAATTCCCAGGAACTGGCATGTGAGGGAGACGGGCGGGGGCTGTGCCAGGCCCCGGATGGGGGGCTTTCTGATGAACGGACCTATTGGTCGTGGCTGTTACCTGGGCCAGGTGTGGTTAGGGGCAGGGAAGAAGCTCTTGGGGACACTGCATAGAACTCTGGCTCCAGGGTTAAGCCTGCCCCCCACCCTGCCCGCTCCTGGCCCCCAGAGCAGGGACCCTCCTCACAGAATCCAGAGGAACATTCCTGAGGTGGAAGGAGCCCTGACAACGTGTCCCCACCACGCCCTGGTGAGGGCACTGCCAAGGAGGCGTTAGCATAGCCACGCCGAAGGCATCTTTTTTTTTTTTTAATTCATTTTTATTGTGAGACTTACTGGGGGAAGGCATCTTTGAACTGAGCCAGGAGGACAGACTGGACGGCAGAAACAGCTTCACTAGCTCCTCCATAATGACAGCCCCACCCGTACATGCACCTGCTGTGTTCTGAGCAGAGTTCTAAGCATTTGACACTTAATAACTCACATTTATAGGAGCCCTAGGAGTAGGCCGACCAATTGAACTGTTTTAAAAGGGACAGAAAACAACGGTACTGTCTTGTTTCAAGCAGTATGTACAGTCAGCCTACTGACACCTTGAATTTAGCCCCGTGAGACTAGGTGACCCTACCTATGTACCGTTTGAGACGGGACCGTTGTTTTCTGTCCCGTTTAAAATGGGACGTCTGGTCAGCCTACCTAGGAGGGAGATGTTGTTGTTATCCTCATTTTGCAGATGAGAAAACTGAGGCACAGGAAGCTGAAGTAACTTACCCAGGATCACAGAGCTAGCAGGAGGCAGAGCTGCGATTTCAACCCAAACTGACACCCCTGCTGGAACGTTCCACCGCTCCACCTGTGAGGGCTGCTCTGACTCCTCCTCCGCCCTGGGGCAAAGTGCCCAGCACTGGCGAATGGAAAGGAGATTTGCAATCTGGCTGGGAGGGCCTGGGGCTGGCCTGGGACCCCGGCCTGGGATTTAGGACAGCCACAGAGATGAGTGCCTCTGAGTGCAGGCTGGAGGGGGTGCCTCTCCTGCCGCTCCTCCTCTCACATAGGACAGTCCTGGAAATGGTTCCCCAACCCACTCATGCCCAGCCTGGCACTCACGTGAGGACACTTCCTCTTGGACTTCCCAGTTGGCATGGGGCAACCACCATAGAGAACCCAGACAAGGAATAACCTCAAATCACACGAGGTATCTGGAACTTGAACTTTTCCAACCCCCTTGCTCCTCTCTGCTCCAGGTTTCTAGCTCCCTTCAGTGACTTCCAGAAGCCATGCCACTCCGGCCCCTGGGACACAGTGGATATCTCCCCATCATCACACTCTCTGCCTAATGTTGAGCTGTTGTTGATGTGTCTGTCCCCCCAGCAGTCTGTGAGCAAGGAGGGTGTAGAATTCAACTCACCAGGATGAGCACAAGGCCCAGCACACAGCAAGGACTCAAAAATGCTTATTGCGCTAATGACGCCTCGAGCATGGGTTCCCACTTCCTGTTTCCAGGTAACTCTGAAGTCATGCAGGGCCGGAGGTGGGAAGTGGGCCTGCTCACACACCAGCGAGCACACCTCCTCTCTGTGATTCTCTTTTTCCAACGAGGGTTAGGACAAACTTTCAGCTGGGCGGCTGTGACTCTAGGGGTTAGGGGAGGCACTCAGGAAGCCACAGTTCCCTGTGCATAAATTACTTCTTAATGCTTAGATGGACTGATCAGCTCTGAGTTCATGAGAGCCACTGCGAGAGCCTGCCCTGCCCCGGAGCAGGAGACGGTGCCCCGCCTGGCAGTGGCAATAAACTTGGGCAGAAGAAGGAACTGAGCTGCTGATGAAGACAGCCTGCCG
Source organism: Lyroderma lyra (assembly GCA_004026885.1). Classification (NCBI taxonomy): domain Eukaryota; kingdom Metazoa; phylum Chordata; class Mammalia; order Chiroptera; family Megadermatidae; genus Lyroderma; species Lyroderma lyra. Next base: position 27,414 of record PVJL010003819.1, on the reverse strand, counting down.
GCTCTGCCTGCCTTCCAAGGATAAGGCTCCTGGTGGCACGGCTCCGAAGCCAGCACAGGTGTTTCTGCAGCTATGGAGACGATGGGGACAGCTGGCTCCCCTCCAGCTGTGGGAAGAGGTGGTCTCAACGTCCATATAGAATGTTGGCTCTTGGTAGTTTACTGAACACAAGATCTTCCAAGTGGCCCTGGGAAGCCGGCTGGCTGGAAGCTACCATTCCCATTTAATTAATGAGAAAGCCAAGGCTCCCTCCATTATGGCTGCTTTATGTAACCTTTCATGCTGTGTACCCTCTCCCTGCTTAAAAGGGAGACAACATGACTGAAAGGGTAGCCTGAGTACCAAAGGCCAAAGTGGGCAAGAAGGGGGCGAGCCAGGGGCCTCGGCACACTCTGGCCCTCTCTGCAGCACCTTGCTGGGAGCACTGCGACAGGAAAACAGCGTGTCCTCTGCAGCCCCAGGCTCCCAAGGCCACTGCTATCCACCCCAGTCAACTTTGCAAAGAGCCATGGGTCACTTTTGTGGAAGAGAGAGGTGGGGGAGAAGGAGGGAAGGAAGGAGAAGAGGGAGGAAGGAAGGAAGGAAGGGAGAAACAGAGAGATAGAGAGATTGAGAGAGAGAGAGAGAGAGAGAGAGAGAGAGAGAGATTGAGAGAGACAGAGAGAGAGAGAAAGCGAGAAGGGGCAAAGAAATAGAGAAAGAGAGAGAGAAAGGGGGAAAGAACAGAACAGAACGGAACACAAAAGCCCTTAGTAATAGACTCGACTCCCTCGGAAAGATCTCGAGGGGAAATTGCCTATCAAATAATTTCAAGGAAATGGCATTCTGACAACCCCCACATGAGGCTTTCCTCCCGTTTCCTGCCATCCATCTCCATTTCTCCCTTTTCAATCTTTCTCCTCCCACTCTCGGTTCATTCCTCTGGCAGGGTCCCTCTGCTACTCCCTCTGCCCTCCTCCGGGGTCAGCTGAGCGCTGCCTTCTTGATGATGCCACATGAGGAAATCATTCAAACCCCAAGTCTCAGATCGTTCCAAATTCCTCAACGCCTCCCCCAGGACCCAGCTCCGGACATGACTCCACCAGTAGTCAGCAGAGAGAACAGCAGCTAGTCCGACCAGGGAGGGCACACGGGAGGGACCCAGCATTGGTTCATTCCAGGCCTCACACCTGACGCCCCCACTGGAATGCGCCGATTCATGTGTGGTTCTGGAAGAGGGGGCTTCACCTGTTTGGGGCTCCACTCGCTCATCTGAGGCGATAGGGGGTGGAAGAGTCTAGTTCTGTGGCTCTGGCACTCTTTGCCCATGGATGGGCACATGCAGGCTTACACAAGTATTGGACAGCTAAAGAGCCACATGCAGATGACACCATCCTGATGGTGTGACCCTGAGATCCAGCCAGGACCTGCCTGCCCGAGGTCTCCCAGCCAGCCAGCCAGGGGCAGGAATCTGGAATATCTTCTCATTGCAGGAGAAAGCACAGGAGATGCTGTCCAGGGGATCCCCAGCAGGCATGCCATAGCTCTTCCAGCCTCGATTTCCCCACCGTCTGGCAGTAAAGCTTGTCTGAGGTCAAACAGATTCACAACCTCTCCTTTTAAGGTAACAGAGAGGAGACCTGCACGTCCCACTGTGGAGTCACACTTACCCAGGGCCTTGTCATCCTTTCACAGCGCCCGCATCCCACAGCCTACGGTTCCAAAGTGTTCTTTCGCAACTAAACACTTGCTCTGTGCTGTGCGTTGTCGCGGGGACCCCCATGTGTCAGCCATTTGACCCCACCACCACTCCTTGGGGAAAGGGTTTATCATTTCCATTGTACAAACGAGGAAAGAGGGCTCAGAAGGAGGAAAGGCTTTGTCTAAAGGTGCACAGCAAACGAGGGGCAGAGCTGGGACTAAAACCTGGCATTGGGCTTCCTGATCCACTGCACCGGTGTTGTCACTGCCTAAGACCCCTGTGAGTGGCCAGATGATAATAGTAATAATAGCACTTCCTGCTTAACACTTCACGGCCATCAGCCCATTCCTTCCTGAACACTTCGGTGGGAAAGATGCATTAACTGTCTCCTCCATTCCACAGATGAAGAGAGACCCTGAGGCCGAGAGAGCTTTGTCCAGAGTCACACAGAGGAGCCAGAGCTGTCAAGGTCAGATAGCTTGTAAGTGGTGGAGTCAAGGTTCAAACCTGGGTATGTGAAGAATTTCCCCTGAGGGAGAAGGGGGACAGAGCTGTGAGCTAATGGGCAGGATGGCCGCCTTCCAGAGGCAGAGTCCTCGCCTCTCAGGGCATCTGGGGCAGGGCTTGGCTGGCCAAGGAGGAAGCGGGTACAATTTGACTCCCTTCCAACAAGTCCGGAGATAAATCTCACATTGCTCTACTTCCTGTTACCTCTTATCAGTCCTAAGAACCGTGATATCAACATGTTATCTTAAGTCATTATTGTATAGGGACCACTTGACAAACAAACTCCTGGGGGAAGTAAATTCTCGGCCTTCTTCCTCTGGCTGGCCTCTGGCTGGTCTTCCTTCCTCAAGGCTCTGAGCACTGTCCCTGCCCATACTCCTTAGCGCTGACTGCCCCCAAGCCCAGGAAAGCGGGGGCCACGTGGGCATGTCCATCATCATATCCCCAGGACCAGCATGGTGCCTGTCATGTAGCAGTCACATGGTGCACATTTGTCAAATGAATTAATGATTCTTTAATGACCTCATTCTACTCATTCACTATTAACTGGGTACCTACGATGTGCCAGGTGCTGTTGATTCAGAGTTAAGTGAACATGAACCAGCCTGAGGGAGGTCTCAGTCCAGGGTAGGGGTCGAATATAATGATCAGGACCATCTCAAATACCTTCTGGAATAATGTGGAGAGTGAATGAATGACAAACAACTTATCAGAGCCATCAGGGAGGAAGGAGCCAGGTCCAGTGGGAAGGCATTGGTCTGCCTGGGCAGTCGAAGAAGACTTTTCTGGTGGAGGACGTGGTGTGATTTCAGCCTTGAAGGATGAGGACTTAGCCTTAAACACAGGTAGGGAAGGGAGCTTTCCAAGCAGAGGGACCAGTAATGAGCAAGGGCATTCGAGTGTGAAATTACTGCTTGGGGCTGGCACAAGTGACATGAGATGCCTCCTCTAGACCAGGCCACATAGCACACACGCGCACGGACCGTAAAGTACCCAGCTGCAGAGCTGCTCTTATACTGACAATGGCTGGATGTTTTTCCCAGGAGGTGGATGTGGGGTGGTTTCACAATGAGATTGAAACAGAGAATCGGAATGAAGAGAAAGAAGCAGCTCTTGAAGTTGGCATTATAATTAAGAGGCTCATCTTAGTAGGTTTCATTTAGAGTCATTCTATGTAGAGACAAAACATAATCGTCTCAGTAAATGCATTTCCGAAAGCACCTAGGAGAATCTAAGGGCCAGGTGCCAACCTCCCCAGGCTTTAAGGGCCAGGAGGGAGCATGGGTGCCAGCCAGCATTTATCTCACCTGCAGGTCAAGTGGCCAGAGTGCCTCTTGGCACACCGCAGAGCCTCCTAGCCCCCTGTCCCAGGACGAAATCTTTTCCCTCCTTGCTAGCCCCCCTGCCTGGACCCTGCCCCAAGAACTGGAGACAAGACGCTGCTGGGAGGACCACTTGGAGGCTCCTAGGCAGGAGGGGGCTGCCTTGCACACCCGCCGGCTCAGCTCCATCCACCAGGTGCGGCTTCTGCACAGCCGGAGAGGCCCCCGTCTTCAGTGTTTGCTCCTGCTCTCAGCCCATTTCCTGCTGAGATTTGGGAATTTTCAGGCCTAGAGGGAAAGTCCCTTGGGAGGAATGTTAGACAGAGAGAGAGAGAGAGAGAGAGCGCGCGCGATCACCGGATCCGCCCGGAGAGCGCGGAAGGAAAGGCTCCGTCCTCTGCGGGCTCGAGGAAGGGCGCGAGGCGGTGGCGCCCGGGTCTTTTGCCGAAGGCTTTGGGGTTGAGCACAGAAGACAAGGCCACTGGAAGACAGGCGGGGAAGCCCAGTCCGAGGGTGGGGGCGGGGAGGCGCTCAGTGGGCCTCTTGAGTGTGTGTGTGTGTGTGTGTGTGTGTGCGCGCGCGCGCGCGCGTGTGCCTGGCGCCTGTCCAAGGTGATTTCCCATAAACCACATGCCCCCGCAAGGCGCTTAAAAGGCTGTGCCGAGGAGCTGGCCGGTGGAGCCGGCTGGGGAAAGTGAAAGTTTGCCTGGTGCTCTCGGCGCTGCCGCCGACTCTCCGCACTCCCGGGACAGCGCTGCAGCCCTCGGCGGGGCGCGGACTCGGCGGCGGCCAGCAAGCCAGCAAGCGAGCGAGGGCGGCCGACGCGCCCGGCCGGGACCCAGCTGCCCGTATGACCACGCGGGGCGCCGCCGGGCGCTGCCCTCCCACGGTAAGCGGCGGCCGCAGTGCCGGGTCGGGCTTGGACGGGGGCTCGGCGGCCGGCTCGGCCCCTCGGCCTGGATATAGCAAGGGCGCGCCGACCGCCGCGGGCTCTCCCGCCGCGGGCTCTCCCGCCGCGGCCGCGGGATCCGGTTGCCACCCCGTCTTTGCGTGCAGACTGCCCGCCGCCCGGGTGCGCTCGGGCTGAGACCAGCGGCGGCCCTGCAGCTGCTCCCGGGGCTGCGGAGCGTCCCCGGGAAAGGAAAGGCTGCTCATCCCATTGCACGGAGGGGTACACTGAGCCAGCCGCTGGCAAGGCAGAGGGGTTTGCAGCCACGGGCAGAGGCTCCGTGTCAGCTGGGGAGCCCCTGCCTCTCTCCCTTCTCACCGGCCACCGACAAGGGACAGGCGGAGTGACCGCGTGCTTTCCCCAGTGCGCACCTTCCTCATCGGCCTTGCACACGCTTTCAGATCCTGCTGGGGAGTGGGCACTTCTGGATGGAGACAGTTCAGGGTCAGCAGCTTATAGAATGCCAGGGCTTGTGCCCAGGAACTGCTGGCCGAAGGAAGGAGCTGGACAAGCCTCTACTTCCAGCTCATTATCAGGAGCTGCTGGGGACTTGCGTCGCTGGATCAAATCTGTTTTGGAGGGGACGGGACTGCAGAGTTGCCTGGGGCTAGCTCTGAATCTTTTTCTTGCAAACTCTGGTGCAGTCCCTAGGGGAGATCCTGGGCTTGGTGATGGTAGAGGAAGGTGGAAGGAAGGTTTGATGCCAGGGAGCTGTGGGCAAGGGCTGGGGCTGCTCAGGACTGCATGGGGCAGGTCCTGCCCTCACCGCAGGCAGCAGCTGCTGCAACTCCTAGAAAGTGCAGGGTGGCACTGTTAACGAACAGCAAGTGATCTCCCAGTAGGATTGCTTCTGAGGAACCCTGGAGGAGAAACATAGGGGAGAGAAGCAGAAAAATGTCTGGAGGGTCAGGGAGGGAGTTGCAGGTAGGAGAAGAGGGGGAGGGAGAAGCAGAACCCCAGACCGGGAAGAGCCAACTGACAGGAGATAGAGTTAAGAGGGGACATCCGAGAGGGTAAGGTGATGGGCAGTGGAATGAAGATAAGGAGCTGGAGGTGAGACCACGAGAAAAGTACTGGTGGGAAGGGAAGGGGGCTGGTTTTACAGAGCCGAGGACCTACTCATGCCAAGGTCACTCCAGGGGCCTTCTTCATGGGGAAGATGGAACCCAATAGGAGGCAGGTGAGGATGGACAGCTAGGCTGAAGTGTTCCAGCATCTCTCTGAGCCTGAGACAGAGGTCCCTTCCTGGCTGCCCCAGAGGCAGGAAAGGAAGAGGGAGAAGAGGCAGCTCAGGCAGAGACAGGCTAGAGTGTTAACCCTTGTGTGCCTGTCCACATCCTCCTCTGAGGCAAAATTGGGGCCCCAGGTGCAGGGGTGGCCCCCTCGGGCCGCCTTCAAAGTCCCCCTCCCCGTGTCACATGGTGGCTGTACCCATCCCACACCAGTGCCTGAAATAGCTTCAAAAGCCAGGCAGACCTTGGTGTTTGGCACTGTCCACCCTTTGCTGTCCTCAACATCACTATCTTGAAGTGCCTGTGGCCAGGTCGTCTCCCTGAGCACCCCGTGCCCCATGGGCCTTTCCTCTGTACCCCTTAGGCCGGGGGCTCAGAGCCTCAGTGGCAGCCAGCCTGGAGCAGACAGGCCTTCTGCATGTCCCTGATTCCTCTAGTGGGCCTGAACCAGAGGTTCCTGAGGACCTGGGCAGTCATTCCCACCCAGGGCTACCTCTCCAGCTGCCAACAGAGTCCAGAGTTCCCCCCATGCCAGCCCTCCCCGTTCCACACTCTCCCTCCCCCAGGTCAGACCAGGTCCCTCACCACATCCCTGTGCTGAATGGCATGGGGCCATCCTGTGCCTTTTCCCTCCCTCCCTCCCCCATCCACTTCTCCCCACCTTGCAAGGCCTCCCTGAGGACCCTCCTCCCTGCAACCTCCTTGGTGGCCCGGCCAGGGCCCCGCCTCCCTGGTGAGGGCTGGCAGACATTTGGGCCTTGGGTTGTACGGAAACCGGCCTGTTGTCGTGGGCTGCTGCACAGCCTCCCTGTGTTTTTCCAATGGGCGGTTTGTGTGCGGCGGCGTTCGTCTCACATCTGGATTACTGAGGCAGAGCCCAGGAAGGTGCCAGCTCTCACCCCGCCCTGACAGCATTTCCCTGAATCTGGGAGCATCTGCTGCCAGGAGTTGACCTCCAGCTGGGGAGAGAAAGCCAAGGGGTTTCTTCTACCTCTGGCTGGAGAAGGGGAGACTTAGGTTCAGGGAGAGAGCATGCTAAGGGGCAAGGAGGAGGGAGAGAGGAAGGAAGGGGAATGACAGGGTGTCAGGGGTGAGCAGCTGCTGGGCCAGCTCGGTGCTGAAAGAGGGGAGAGATCTCAGGAAATGTCCTTGCATGTTAAGTGTCGGCTGGGTGGATGCAGGGCCCGATGGGGTGCCAGCCGGGGGTGGCCCAGAGCTGGCACTGCTGCCTGCCTCTGATTACTCGGTTGGGCTCCTTTTGACACACACACTCAGGGCTCCAAAGGTCTCTGACGTGGGATAGGTTCCCAGCGAAAACGATGTTGCCCTGGTTTTTCCAGCCGCAGAGCTAGACCTGTTGGAATCGGGTGGGAGGAAGGGCTGGGAAATGTCTCTGGCTTTAAGTCTGAACGCCGGTGCATGAGCGTGAGCACGAGAGGAGTGGGCAGTTAACGAGGTGCCTGACTCGGTGTTGGATGCTGTAGGAACAGAATAACGGGTGGGTGTCTGTCCTGCAATCAAGGAATTTCCTGTGTAATTACAATTTAGATTGGTAGTCAGACTTCCCACGCCCTCATTACATATTCAGTGTGTCATTAGGTTTGACCTGGGTTAATCTGGGAAGGCTTCTTGGAGATGACATTTGGGTTGCTATCAAGGGAGAGCAAGGTTGTGCCATGGCTGTTAGGTGATTCTGAGAAAGCTGGATTTGGGGAACACTGCAACCTGGGGTGAGCGGCAGAGCCTGTAGCCTTGTAACTGTGAGGGCCAGGGGTTTCTGGGGCAAGAGAACTGGGGACAAATGATGCCCTCTCCATCACAGACATGGCTGGGCCCACGGCTGCTGCTGGTCTGTCTCCTGGTGAGCGGGAGTATCACCGAGGAGGAGTCAAAGCTCTGTAGCCACATGATTGGGGACGGACACCTGCAGCTCCTGCAGCAGCTGGTGAGTGTGTGGCCCTACCTACCCTCCCTTCTTCCCACTAGGGAAATTGAGGCAGGAGCCGGGGAGCAGGGTCGAAGACAGGGGTGGTAGGCAGAGAAATAGGGCTGTGCAGGACACGACTCGTAGCCCCCACCTCGCTCCACGGCTGCTCCCCTCACTGACCTTCGCAGAATCAGGGCCTCTGACCCAACCCGGAAACCTTCTCTGGCTCCCTACAGGCAGGGGACAGGGTGGGCTTCCAGCCGGTTGCCTGGGTGAATGATTGCCTGGAATGTTAATTGTGGGCTCTGAAAAGGCTTGTGAGGCCTGCTGTCTGTCCCTCAGTGGGATGCTTCCTTAGAGGAGCCAACCCAGTCTGCCTGCTGTGTCCAGATGTTGCCTGTAGCTCCTGAAACTCCCAGATGTGCCGCCAGCCTGGCACCAGGGCCTCAGCTTTGGAGGGGAGGCTCCTGCCTCACTTTCAGCCCTCCGCCCTCCTGTCCCTGGCTCTTGCCTGAGCCCTGGGGCTGGGATGGCCTGCTCACCAAGGCCATGAGGAGCCTGTACCTCATTCTCATTGGGTCAGCAGTCATCAACAACTCCAACGTGGCTCTGCCAAGCAGAATCAGGTCGCTATCATTCCTGCTGTCCTGCTCAGAGGAGAAGTTACCATCCCTCTGGCCAGCCAGGCAGGGTGGGGCACTGCTGGCGAAGGCCGGCTCCAGAGCCCTGCCCTTGGGGCCTGCAGGCTAGGCCTCCTGCCTCTCTTACCCCTATACTATTCCTCCTGTGCATAGCTGCCACAGCCACTCAAAGTAGACCAAGAGCCACAGCAATTTTGGAAGCTTAGAATCATAGAACCACTGCTCTGGGGGCCAAGGAGGGTTTTCAGGACATTGAGCCCTTACAGATCCTGAATCCCCAGAACTTGTCTAGCCTCAGCTTGAATACCTACCATGACAGGGAGCTCACTACCTCCCACAGGAGAGTATGTCCTATGTCCTCTATTAGATAGCTCCAGGTGTGGTCGGTGGGGAGGTGGATGAGGATCGAACCCCCAATCCACTCAGAAGTCCCCCTTCTTAGGCAAGTTCCGTCGAGCTGCAGACACCCTGCTACCCCTGGCCTGCTCTCTCTTACAGATTGACAGTCAGATGGAGACCTCGTGCTTAATTGGCTTTAAGTTTGTAGACCAGGAACTGTTGGTGAGTTACGGCTGTTTACAAGGCCAAATGGGGTGCCCTTCCCAGGGTGGGTAAACGTGGTAGTGTGAAGGCCAGAGCAATCCTAATGCTGGCCAGGGTGAAGGTATAAAGCTCCCAGGGGGCTCAGGTCTGGGGCGCTAGGGTCCAGGGCTAGGCAGGGTGAGGGGCTCAGTTCCCCCACTGCTCCCTTCTCCTGGCCTAGGACATGCCAAGGTCTTACCATGTGCCAGGTGCTTTTCTAATTCAGTCTTGACAGTACTGCTATGTGGTCCCTTCATCTTGTTTAGTGTCCTGGGAGAGATTAAGGAAGCACAGCTTGTATGTGGTGGAGGCCTGATGTGAACTAGGCAGGCTGGCTCTAGGGCCTAAGGCAAATCAGCATGTCTTCTGGGCCACATGCTTTGCTTAAGGATATCACCTCCATCCAGCAGGCAGGCCAGCAACCACGGGGTCAGTCCAGCCCTTTCCCTCTTCCCCCTCCCTGACCCCTAACCAGACACCAAATATTGCTGTTTGGCCTCCCAGCAGCTCTGGGTCCTGCCCCAGCCCCACCCCATCATTTGCTCAGACCATTTAAAGAACCTCTGAAATGTGCTCCCTGCTACTAATGCACCCCTCCTCCCGCCGCTAAAGGGAGCTCTCAAACCTGTTACCTTCACCAAACCTGTCAGGGGCCCCCCTCACTCCAGGAGAAAGCCCCTGCTGTTCAGCTTGGGGTGTACAAGCTCTAGCCTCCACCACACATCCTCATCCATCGCCCCATTCCCTGCTCCTCCCTACTCTTGAGCCTTTGTGCCAGCTCTTGTGGGTGCCTGTGATGCCTTTCCAAGGGCCCCCACCCCCCACCCCAGCCCCGATTTGGTTTGTTCATCTTTGTAATTCATACAAAATCACCATCATGCCCAGGAGGTGCTCCCATCTCTGAGTTTCTCCACATCTGACCCAGATATTGTGCCATTGGAACTGGAGACCCCCTCATCGTCCACAGAATAACCTCTGCATTTCAGTCCCTCGCTAACTCATGCATTTACGAGGAGCCGACTGGACCACGTGGCAGGAGTAAGAGCTAAAGCAGAGTCTCTGTTGAAGCAACCACCCTCTCTTCAGGGAGACAAAACACAGAGGTTATTCTTTGGACCATGAGGTGTACCTCCATGGCCTGGATGATTGCAAGGAACCATATAGTAAAGGACTTTTTCTGTGAAAGCAAATCAAGAGAGAGAGAGACAGAGAGAGAAGGTCTCCAGAGCCCACCCTCCCTGTGCACCCCCATTCTGACTAAAGTCCCATCTTCCAAAAACCTGAAGGTCTCTCTAATTGGAATGCACATTTCTTTCCCTCTACCCCAATCCCCAGCAGTGCCAGGTCTCAAAGAGAGCATGAAAGGCCAGCTGAAAGCAGCATCCACCCTAGGTCTAGAGTGGTGTGGCCTCTCCCCCGGGGGCTGGGGAGCGGGGCAGGGCTGCAGCCCTTCATCTGCCTGGACCGGGGCCATCTGGTGGACAGCCTGGGTTCCCGGGCTGCATCAGCCAGACCATCAACTCCAGGTTCTCCTCTTCCAGAAAGACCCCGTGTGTTACATGAAGAAAGCATTTCCCCTGGTGCAAGACATAATGGAGGATACCCTGCGCTTCAAAGACAACACCTCTAATGCCAATGCCGTTGTGAAGCTCCAAGAACTCTCTGTGAGCCTGAAGGACTGCTTCCCCAAGGACACTGAAGGGTTCGACAAGGTAGGAGGGTCCTGGAGCCGGGAGCACTGAGTCAGGGCCAAGGGTGTCTGCAGCGGTCCCCTCCCCGCCCACGTGCACAGAGGATATCAGTTCCCTCACCGCACGCCACTGTTCTCTCACTCTCGCGTCCATTCTTTCCTCCCACAAGCCTTTGCTAAGGACGTACCGTGCGAGAGGCACTGTGCTAGGCCCTCACGGTGTCTTCATGAACAAGAACTACACAGTCCCAATGCTCACGGAGCTTATAGGGCGGCGAGGTTGGCGGCTATTAAACAAACAACAGCACAGTAAACAGAATTACAAACCCTGAGGACGACTCACTCATTCAGCAAGTAGTTAACGAGTGTCCACTGTGCACCCAGAACAGTTCTAGATACTGGGAAACAAAAACAAAGTCCCCACATCATGGAGCTTACGTTTGGCGGAGGTGGTAGTGAGACAGTTAACAAAATACGTAAGCAAAATGTGTGGTATGTCGGAAGGCAGTAGCTGCATTAGAGAAGAGAAAACCAGGGGAGGGAGGACCTGAGCAGGCGGGGGAGGGAGCCGTGAGGGAGAGGCGGACTCTGATTTAAAAGGGGACGGGAAAAAGAGACAGGGAAGGCTGCTGAGTAAGAAACTAAACATTTGAGGCACATTGATGGGTAAGTCAGGAAGCAACAAGGCTGGTCAGAGCATTCCAGAACAGAGACGGCTCTGCACAGAGCCCTCAGGTGAGCAGGAATGCAAAGGGTGGGCAGCACGGCCAAGTCATGGAAGTGAAGGGGACAGAGGGGAGGAGGTAGGAGCCAGATCTTCTGGGGCCCTAAAGATGTGGGATTTTTGTCTCAAGTGCGAGGGTGGCCATGGTGAACAGGCGAGTGACCTTACCTAACTCACGCCGTGAGGCCGTTCTGGTTGCTGTGTGGAGAATGGACCTGTAGGGAGCAGGTGGGGAAGCTGGGAGATGAGCAGGAGGCAGACGCCATGTCCAGCCAGAGATTGGACTTGGCAACGTGGAGGTCACGGGTGGAGGCAGGTGCCAGATCAGGGTGAACAGAGAGAGGAAGCGGGGGCACCACTGTGGAGGAAGGGCACAGAAAAAGAGAGAGGTCGCCGGAGGGAGAGTGAGACTGAGAAAGAGCCTCCTTTAATAAGAGAGGTATGAAATCTGTGGTTTTCCAATTTAAGGCCCGGGGACGTGCATCTTACCTGAAGCTAGAGCAGTGACTCTCCTGAAGAAGATGGCTGGGGGAGGGATTCAGAGCCCCTGAGCAGTCTCTAAGGGGACAAGTGGGCATCTTGGGACCTTCTGTCTGATGGCTCATGTTTTCTCTGCGAAGAAAAGCAAAAAAGAGCCAACTTACCTCTAGATGAGGAAATGAGCCCAAACTGGATAGTTCATGTGGCCCGTGTTGTCTAGCCAGTGAGTGATGGAGCTGAGCCCAGGCCTTTCCATCCCTACCTTCGTTCATCACTTACCTGGTAAACATTTCTTAAGGGCCTCAATGCCCAGGCCATGGGCATACCAGGATGCCTTCATGGATTTCGCAGCCTTGTAAAACCCCTAGTTCTTCTCCGTGCAGCTCAGTTTAAGGGCAAACTTGGTATTTGGAAGTCATCGGCAACTAGGCCGTAGATGGGAAGCCATGGGTGTGCGTGGCCTTGCCTGGTGTGAACAGGGACGTGGGCCCAGGACTGAGCCCTGCCGGCATTTAGAAGTCAGGTGGAGGGGAGAGCCTAGGAAGGAGACTGAGAAGGAGCCAGTCAAGAGTGGCCACACCAGGAGTGTGTGAAGTTTCTCAGAGCTCCAGTGGGTGTGGGGAGCCTGGCTCCCACGAGCAGAAGAGAAAATAGCAGCGTAGCAGACAGGACTGGGGTTGCCTCGCCCTCTTTCCAAGACATACCCACACCAGAGAAGGGCCCGCAGCCCCATGGCCTGCTCCCGGCCAGTGTCCACACCACAGCGCCTCACATGTTTTCTCTTTGCTCTGCGGATAAGGTGAACAGGTCTTGACGTGGCCAACAAGAACCTTGCCCTTACTGACCTCTCTCAGTTGTCTCTCTCTCCGTTCTCCTAGCTGACACTACTATAGCCACTCTAGCCTTCTTTTAGTCTGTCAATAGTTCAGGCTCTTTCCGACCTCAGGACCTTTGCACAGTCTCTTCCCACCACCTGGATAGCTCTCTCCCAGCCCTGTCTCCTTTCCTGGTTAACCACTGCTCATCGTTTAGCCGGTTCCTTGGGGACCTTCCCCCTGAGCTCTCATTCATTCCCTTTGTCACACACGGTCAGATCATTCGGTACTTCTGCATAGGCCTCTCACCACACTGGTCCCTGGTGGACTCAAAGTCCAACTCACTAGGGACCACGTCTCTCATTGATGGCATGATTCCCAGGTAGTTACCACCTGCCTGGAACATATATGTGTGTTAAATGAATCTGTAAATAAATGACACACCTCACAGCCTCAGAACTAATCGAGGGAGAGGAGGGAGAAAATGAAAGAGAAAAAGAAGGCAGGTGTGAGAGGCCAAGGGAGTCTGAGAAACAATCCAGAGACATGGGGCCAATGCTCGTCCTCACCAAGGGGGGCCCTGCTCTGCTTCCAGACCTGTGTCCAAGCTTTCAACGAGACGCCCCTCCAGTTGCTGGAGAAGATCAAGAATGTCTTTAATGAAACAAAGAATCTCCTTAAAAAGGACCACAACATTTTCAGCAAGAACTGCAGCGACAGCTTTGCTAAATGCTCCCACCAAAGTAAGCACAGAAGGAGCCAGAAAGTGTGGGGCCGGGGAGGTTGTGTGGGAGAGAGCAGGGACTGGGAGGTGAGACAGGCTGGAGGGAACCCCGGGATGCAGCCTGGCTGCTACTCGTGCTCCTGTGTGTGTGATGTGCTTGTTTCATGTACATATGTGGCTCCGTGTACCTCTGGGTGGTCCTAGGCACATGTCTGTCCTGACATGTGTGTGCATGCACACCTACATATGTTTGCATGTCAAGGCATCAAGATGGATCACGCTGGTGACCGTGAGATTAGGGAGCGGCAAAGGGGGCGCCTCTTGGAGAGCCCTGTAGGCTTTCCCCAGCAGCTTTGCAGGCTGGCTGAACATACGGGGGGTTCCATGGAGACAGCAGAGGCTCCGTCTGGGAGTCAGGGCCCTTGGTTCAGGAGCCCTGCTGCGAATCACCAGGACACCCTGGCTGGACAAGTCCTCAGGATGCCTTGCGTGTCCCCTCAAGGGACAGGCTGGATTTGAAGTCTGAGCATCATTCAAACTCTCCCAGGGCTGGCCCAGCTGCACATGTGTCCCCTGCGTGTCCTCGTCTCTGCGTCCTGTGCCACGTGTGCCCTCGTACGTGCATAAGCAGCCTTGCTCCCTGAGGCAGAGGCTGAGTTCCTACCACCTGCCAGTGGCTTAAGTCCAGTTTCTTTGCTTCAGTCCCAAGGCCTCAAGCCTTGGCCACGTTCCAGCCCCACCTGTGCCTGTGACCGTGTGGCCTCTCGCTGTGCATGTAACCACCTTGCTGCTTCCCGCTAACACATGGTCCTGGGGCTTGAGCGGGTCTTGTCTTACCCCTGGAAGCCACTGCTCAGCCTCCTGGCTGGCTGCTGACCACCCCTGCTTGGCACCTGGCCAGCGGGAACTCCAGGAAGGGCTGTCCTCTGGTCCCCGACCCTCAGTCTGTACCTCTAAACCCCACTCTTGGCTCTGTGCCCATAAAATCCTGCCGTTTGTGCCTTCCCTACTTACAGCCAATGTCATGAGCCTCAGCTCCAGTCCTGTCCCCTCCTCACCACCAGGGCTGAGTTAGGGGATGAGGGGACCCACCCACCCCCAGACCCATATCCCCCTCTCGATCCCTTCTGGGAAAGCTGTGCTGGAGGCTGGTGACTCTATCTCCTCCCCGTCTTTCTCTTTTTCTCTCTCTGTGGTTCTTTCAGATGTGGTGACCAAGCCTGATTGCAACTGCCTGTACCCCAAAGCCACCCCTAGCAGTGACCTGACCTCTGTCTCCCCTCAGCAGCCCCTTGCCCCCTCCAGGCCCCCTATGGCTGGCTTGACCTGGGCTGACTCTGAGGGGACAGAGGACAGCTCCCTCTTGCCCAGTGAGCAACACCTTCGCAGAGTGGACCTGGGCAGTGCCAAGCAGCGACCACCCAGGAGCACCTGCCAGAGCTTTGAGTCACCCGAGACCCCTGGCGTCGAGGGCAGCCCCACCGGAGCGCCACCTCAGCCCAGTTCCTCTGTCAGTGCCCCCGTCTCTGGGATGGAGGACATTCTTGACTCTGTGTTGGGCACTAAGTGGGCCTTAGAAGAGGCCTCCGGAGAGGCTAGTGAGGGTCCTATAGAGCTTTCCTCCTCCAAGCCAGGAGGCGGCGACCGGGCAGAAACCACCAGACCCAGCGGCCTCTTCTCAGCAGCTTATCCGCGCTTCAGATTGGCAAAGGGTCCGCGGTCAGCGGCTGTGACTGGCACCCCCGTGCCCAAGGTGGGTCCTGTGAGACCCACTGGCCAGGCCCGGCGTCACCTGCCTGAGAAGACAGACCGTCCCTCTGCCCTGCCCAGAGGCCGCCAGGAGCCAGGCTCTGCCAGGACCTCGCCACTGCGCCCACAAGGCCTCAGCAGCCCCTCCACGCTCTCTACTCAGCCAAGGCTACCCGGCAGCCACTCCTGGGGCAACGTGCTGCCCCTTGGGGAGCTGGAGGGCAAGAGGAGCACCCGGGACCGGAGGAGCCCCGCGGAGCTGGAAGGAGGACAAGCAAGTGAGGGGTTAGCCAGGCCCCCAGCCCGTTTTAACTCCGTTCCTTTGACTGATGCAGGCCGCAAGCTGCCGTCCCCCGACCCCAGTCCCCCCGGGTTTGTCATCCAGCAACTGGTGCCTGG
Source organism: Lyroderma lyra (assembly GCA_004026885.1). Lineage (NCBI taxonomy): Eukaryota > Metazoa > Chordata > Mammalia > Chiroptera > Megadermatidae > Lyroderma > Lyroderma lyra. Next base: position 11,992 of record PVJL010003819.1, on the reverse strand, counting down.
CAGTGTCATCCCGGTCCTGCTCGCCCTCGGTGGTCTGCTCGCCGTCTGTGGCCTGCTGTTCTACAGGTGGAGGTGGCGGGTAAGGAGAGCCTGATGAGGAAGAGGAGGGCGTCTCATGGGGGCGGTGGAGAGTCGGAGGAAGAGCAGGTCCCGCCGCCGGCTGGGGTTCAGCCTGGGCTCTTCTGACGCCCACTGTGCTGACTGAGCACAGAGGAAGCGGGACTGAGATGGAGGGTTTCTTCAGGAATGGGGAGGGCTCAAGCTGTCAGGTCGATGGGAAGGGACGGGCAGCAGGGAGTGGGAGAGAATATTCTTGGGCGCATAGCAGGATGAGAACCCAGCTGGATGTGGGGTGATGCTGTGTGAGGGCCAGGGGAGCGTGCTTCCTGGTTGCTCTGCAGAGCCCAGGCTGGAGGACCCTAGGGGAGGAGACAGCCCGCATGGGGGAGTGGGGGGGAGATGGGGCATCACCCGCACAGAGGCCTCAGGGAGCTCCCCTGGCCCTCTGGCTGAGCCCCACTTCTGGTAGCTGGGGGAGATTTTGGTGTCTCTCTCATCGACTCCTTGGGCTGCCCTGCCTGGGGTTGGAGCTATGCTCCCCACCCTCTCCCCCAGCTCCTCGGTGAGCCTACTCCGTTCTGTCCCCAGAACCATCGAGAGCCCCTGACAGCAGATTCTCCCATGGAGCGACCAGAGGGCAGGTAAGAGTTTTGGGTAGGGGTAGCTCTTTAGGTACTGGGGACCTGGCCTGTCTTGGTATCTATTTCTTCTATTGATTTGAAGGAGAGTTTCTCCCACTTGCTCTGAGAAAATGCAGCTCAGAACAGGAGTAAGGGTGGAGAGGAGGAACGGTATCTCCTCTTTCCTAGATATCAGGGGTATTTCCTGATTTCTTCTTAGGGTTAGGCAGTTCGGGGTCTTCTAAATCTGAGAGGGCTGGAGCACATGTGCCAGGGGTTGGGGGGCAAATTTAGGGGGTTCCCTCACTACTCAGCCGCTGCTGGAGTCTTATGCTGGCCCTGTGCTCTGCCCGCAGCCCCCTGACCCAGGATGAGGACAGACAGATGGAACTGCCAGTGTAGAGGGAATGCTAAGGTAAGACTCTGATTTGGACCTCTCTCCATCCCTTAAAATGAGCTACATCCTTTCCCGGGCACCCTAACTTGTTGGTAACACCACCCACTTCGCTGCGGCCCATATACTCAACTCGCTCCCCTGTCTCCTCCCTTCTCCATCCATCGCCAGTACTGGCCAACTTTCCGGGTCCCCAGGTCTCCCCACGGCCCCTCCATTCCCTCCACCCCACGTGAGGCCAGGCTCTATGACCTCTGCGTTGGGGTTATTACTTCTGCCTTGGGCTTCTTGTCTCGCCGCCACCTTCAATCCGCACACAACCAGAACCCTCTTGTGGGAGGCCTTCACCCTCCTGGGGAATTTCAGTAGCTGTGCATTGCCAACCACTTCAAACCCACCCTTCTCAGCTTGGCTCCCTACCACCCACCTCTGGCCAGCCTGCTCTCTGCTCGCACCCTGATTTGACCCTTCTCCTTAGCCAAGATCATTTCTGCCTCTCTGCTTTTACATTCATGGAGCCATAGAACCTCTCAGTCTCGGAAGGGCTCTCAGAGGCCATTTGGCCTAGCGTCCCACCCAAAAGGGGCCCCCCCTCTCTGCATCCCTGACAGGGAGTCACCCAGCTTCCAGTCACATACTGTTAGGCCCAGGCAGACTCCCTGCCATCGAGGAAGTCCTTCCTCGTGAGAGGCATAATGGCTTTCCTACCTCTCCCAATGATGGCCTTCCTGTTCTCATGAGAGCCCTCTGATACCTAAAATCCCCTTTAAGGATGCTCTAAGGTAAGTGTGGCCAAGCCCCTCAAACATTCCTTATATGATATGGTTTTCAGACCCCTCACCATCCTGGTCGCCCTCCTTTGGACGCACTCGTTTGTCAATGTCCCTCTGAAAATGTGGCACCCAGCCCTCGACACAGTGCTCCAGACGTTGTCTGACCAGCTCAGAGTACAGTGGGACTGTTACCTTCCTTGATCTGGACAGTATTCTGCTATTCATACAGATTAAGACTGCATTAGTTTTTTTTTGTTTTGTGTTTTTTTTAACAACTGCATCATACTGTTGTCATATGTTGAGCTTGTGGTCTATTAAAACCCTTAGTGCATGTCCCAGAAAACTTTGTCAAGCCAGACCTTCTCTATCCTGTACTTGGACAACTTAATAGTTTCAACCAAAGTGCAGTTTAAATTCCTCCTTGTTCAAACCACCCTGTTGGTTTCTACCCATCACCAGGGCCTCTTGAAATTGTTTTCCATCCTAATTCTGTCTTCAGAGAGCCCTCCCAAGTGTGTCTCCTGCACAGTCTCCTTCTGTTGTCCCAGCCCATGCTGTTGATAAAGATGTGACCCTCATCGCCTCGCCCCTGGCTCCCTCCTCACAGCGGCCCCGCCCTCCTCCTTTCCTTCCCCGTGTCAACAATTAGCTGCAGGAAGCCTTCCTCCACCACCCTCTGGTTGTTCCTCTGGTTCACACTCCTCTGCCCTTTTGTATTTGGTGAATACTGTCAATTTGCACTGTTTGGATGTTGTTTTTATACATTTAAAAGTTCTTATTTTGTGTGTTTGTGTACATTTGGCACCCCTAAGAAGGCTGTACGCCCCTTGAGGGCAGGGACTGTGTCTTCCACGTTTTTTGCATTGCTTTTTCTAGCCCGGCTCTAACACAAAGACGGCCTCTCCGCACTTGCTGAGAGAACTCAATAAATGTTGACCAACTGGCTTCAGGGCTGACTGACCAATTGACTCTGGCCAGTTGTCTCTAACTGACCAGCTTTCTGGCTGACCAGTTAACTAGCTAACTAAATTGACTCTGACCAGCAGATTGGGTGACTGACCAGTTGACTAGCCAGTTAGTTGTCAATTGGGAAGCTTATTGGCTAGCTGCTGAGCAGGCTGATTGCCTGATTGGCTGATCGACTGACTGGCAGACTAGCTGGGGCAACTCTTTAAAGTTTCCACTGACACCCCATTTGCCAAATACCTTAGGTGTTCCCACATGTAGAGTGACATGTCTGGGCCACTCCTGGAAGATAGGGGATCTGACAAATGCTCAAGTCAGGGGAACCTATTTAGGCAAGAGCAAAAGTAGCATATCTAGACTCCCAGAGTCTACCTTATTTGTCCATATGCTAAGGGGATGGGACACAGGCAGGACTGTGAGGATGACCCAGATCCCCAGGGTACTAGTAAGCAGAGGATAGACTGAGGCCCAATGCGGCACCACTCTCTGACCGCTCCCCTTGGCCTTGGCCCTTGGTGCCCACTCTTCTCCCCTCCTACTCTCCTCTCCCTGCGTGTCTACTCTCTGGGCCTCCTCTCCTGAGATTTCACTCACAGAGGGCACCCAGGGCAGGGACCACATCCAGACCCCTCTTTGGGTCAGTAGGTCTCCAGATCAGGCACTCGGGGTCTCAGGGAGGTTCAGGGCCAGCCCCGAGACTGACTGCCTCTCTGATAAGAAAGATGGGAGAGGGACCCTCAGAAAGAAAACACAGACACCAGCCCTTCCACTGCAGGGACACAGGAGATAAGACAGTGGGCTGGAGCGTGCCCACTCGGTCCTTCTCTCCTGGGCCCAGCAGCGCCTGTGGCTCGGGTCCAGTTTATGGCTCCCCCTTCCTCCCCACTCCAGAGCATGGGAATGGGCTGGGAGCCAGAATCTGTGGTCCCATCTTTCCTCCTTACCCATCGTTGGCTTTGCCAGGAGGGCCTATGGACGGTCAGGGAGGGGAGACCCACAAAGGGTCCAAAGTCAAAATGCTGGATGGAGTCCAGGGGATTTCTGGTCTGGGAACAAAGCGTTCTGAGGATGCCGGGCAAGGGGACAAGGATGGGGGTGGGGTGGGGAGCGAGCAGGGCCCTGCCTCCCATGGATGATGCAGGGAGGCCCATCGAGAATGAGGGTTGCTTAAGGATGAATAGCAGGGAGGGAGTTTCCTTGTCCCAGACTGCCTCTAGTTCTTCCTCTTCAGTTACCTCTGCTTTGCTGTCCTGAATATCATGTGCGATGACCCTCTGTGACAGTGTGGAGGTGGGAATAAGAAATTCCTCTTCTTTGCTAGAGTTAGCAAGCTTCACCGTTGGCTTCTTGGACCGAGGCTAGCGAGACGATCGTCTCTGAGGAGGGGTCTAAACACACTCAAGTGCCCCCTTCCCTCCTTGTCAGACCCCTCTGCTTGAGCATGCCCCCCACCTTCGGCCCTGCTCAGACCTCCCTCCATGGTCCCTGGTTCCCTAGGAAGAGGTAGGAGGTGAGGGCAGTCTGGCCGGCGGCTTGGGCTACTGCCAGAAAAAGCTGCCTGGTCCCTTGCGGTGTCTGGGTGGCTGGGAAGACGAGGGAAAGGACGGGAGGAAGGCCTGCCTACAGCACCCCAAACAGCCCACAGCCCACAGGAACGCTGTGCCAATCCCGCCCACGTTCTCAGCAGCCCCTCCCTCCGCTCCCCCTCGGCTGACCACCCTCTCTTTCTCTCCCCTGCAGCTGGGCGCACAGGACAGTCTCTCCACGGCAGGAGGTGTGAGCAGGGCATGCACCCCACTCCTCCCCAGCCTTCTCCTGGGACTATGGCCTGCCCACCGTGAGAGCTCTTGCCTGCCAGGACTAGACCAGAGCAGCCAGGCCGGGGTCCCCCCACCCTTGACCCTCAGGGGCTGGACTGACTAAGAGAGGGCGGGAGGATGCCCCCACGCTGCTGATATTTATCGTGGGCCCTGGAGGCTCCCATGCACTTGAGGGGGGCTGGCAAGCCCGGCTGAGGACCCTCTGCCCGTCTGGGGCTGTGTTCTTCTCCCACTCCCCTCCAATTCAACACCTGGGCCAGGGACCCAGAGGCCCGTGGATATGGGTGCACAGGGTGGGCACTGAGGAATGGAAGAGCCCTTGTGCCCAGAGGACCCGCTGATGCCAAGGGATCCCTATCTCAACAAGCAGGGACTTGTCTCTAGAGAGAAAGCATGACGTGTAGGGTGGGACAGCGTCGGCTGGATTTCTCTGGAACGGTGTGCAGCCCAAAAGACAGGAAGAGAAGGCCTGCTGGTCTGCACTGACAGCTCGGAGCGGGTCCACGCCCTCCACTCGCCTAAGTGTCCTCTGCTGGTTGCCAGGTGGAGAGGGGAGGCCAGCCCTGCCCTCGGGACCTGCCTGGCTGAGCAGGTGATGCCAAGATGAAGACCGAATGTGGCCTCTGCCCTGCTGTCCCTCCAGCCCTGCCAGAGCTTCTCCAGGAGGCCACGCAGAGGCTCCCCTCATGAAGGATGCCATTGCACTGTGAACACTGAACCTGCCTGCTGTACAGCCTGCCCGTCCATCCCCGTGAGCGAGCATCTGTCCGTCCTCCTGGTTCTCCAGCCTCTCCCTCAGCTTCCTGCACTGAGCGCCCAAGCCGGCCTCACCTGTCGACTGAGGGAGACCCTGAGCCCTGACCTTCTGCTGACCCGGCCTGTGACTCCCCGGGGTGGATCAGAGTGGGAGAACTGCCTGGGCCTCCGGCCAGAGCTGGTCTTTGGCCATGTCGTTGTCCCAGGTTTCTGCATTTTGCACTTTGACATTCCCAAGAGGGAAGTGACTAGTGGAGGGTGAAAGGGAGTGGAAGCAGAGACAGACATAGGGAGGAGCGGCAGGGCAAGCTGACTGAAAATGGGTATGCCCCTGAGGCTGAGGGAGGCGTCTGCACCCCTCACCCCGCAGCCAGTCTCTTTCCCCAGAGTGGACCCCTGCCCCAACCACAGCCACAAGGCTGCTGCCCGCACACACCTGGGGCTGAGCAGGGTAGTCCCTGTTAGGAGCCCTGTAAGCAGTGATACCTCCAGCTCTCCGCCCCACCCACCAACTACCATCCTCTCTCAGACCAGGCAAGCCAGGGTCCGAGGGACCGGGAGGGCCCAGCCATCTGCTTCCGAGTCTGCCTTGAGGACCTCAGCTTACTGGACCAGCCCGTGGCTGAGGCTCTAGGGCTGAGCAGCAGGTGACAGGGCAGTCAATTGCCCTGGGTCCCTTTGTGCTGCTGTGTCCCTCCTCTCCTACTACCCTCCATGGAGAGACCCCCACCCTACCTGGCTACTGGGCTGGGGCCCTTGACCTTCCCTTTCTGCCCTTGAAAGTGAGGGTTCCCTGGCCCCACCTTCCCTGCCCACTGCTGACAGCTGAGAGAAGAACGACAGAGGACTGTCCCCATTGGGCTCGTTCTTCTAGTCACAGACTCCATATTTGATACTAGAAATATGTATTTAAAAGTGGAAGGAAAAAAAACAGAGAAAAAAAAGGCATTCCTCCTCCACCCCCACTCCTTAAACATACAGTATTTTAAAAGTCAAGAAAGCAAAGAGCTTCTGCAGTGAGTTGGATTTGCTGTCTTGACGCGGGAGCTGCCCGGAGCGCCTCGGGGTGGCTCCCCTGGCCGCCTGCACAGGAACCCCTTCTTTTTCTCTGAGAAGGCTGAGAGGGAACATTGGCTCACACACTGTGAGATTTTGTTTTTATACTTGGAAGTGGTGAATTATTTTATATAAAGTCATTTAAATATCTATTTAAAAAAATAGGAAACTGCTTATATATTTAATAATAAAAGAAGTGCACAAGCTGCCACCTGTGAGTCACGGGAAAAGTTGCTTTGGGGGTGTGGGTGGCAAAAATGGGGGTGGGCGAGCATCGGGGCTGGGCGACTCCCCTCTCAGAAAGCTTTTTCCAAGCTACAAGGGGAGGGCCTGTCCTCTCTGAGTTCCAGCCTCCTTACCAAAGCCTCCTCCCACCCTGTTCGAGTGCCGCCCCAAACACCCTCATTTGCATATCTGTTTAATAGGAAAATAGGCAGAAACCAGCCAAAGCTCAGGCCGGGCCACCAGTCCCTGCTCCAGCCCAGCCTGGGAAAATGGCTGGTTGGGCTGTGTCCAAGGGCCCCAGGGGCCTCCAAGGACCAGGCTCCCTGACCACTGACCCCTGCCGTCCAGGGGAGAAGGAGCCGGCCAGGTCCTGGCGGGGCTGAGGTGAATGGGCACCATCTCTGGACTGGGAAATGTGTGATTCCGGCAGGAGAGAGCCAGCAGGCTGTGTGAGGGGGCCCAGGGCCTGATCGTTCTATGTGGAGCGGAGAGGAGACCAAGAATGCAGGCTTCCGGGGCAGAGGCCAGCGTGATGGAAGCCCAGACACACCCTGGACAAAGCTGTAACAACAGGGGCCCCTGAGAGTGTGGCGGAACGAGTTTTGGATCGCTGGTTCTCAGCTCTGGCTCATGGGAGAATCACTTGGGTTGTTTAAAAAAAACAAAACAAAACACTGATAGCCAAGCCCCACCCTAGATGAACAAAATGAGCATCTCGGGGGTGAGGCTCCGACACTAGGCACCCGAAGTGCTTAAAGACATCTCAAGTGATTCAGGTGTGATCCAGGGTGAGAAGCGTGAGGAGCTGCACCATCTGATGTGGTGGCTAAGTTTGTTTAAATTAATTCAAATGAAATCAAAGGAAACATTCAGATCCAAGGTTCAATGGCCACGTGTGATAGCACAGAAACGGAACATTTGCTTCATCATGGAAATCCTATTGGACAATGCTGCCCAAAAGGTTGGGTCCCTGCGCTTAGGACACCAAGGTCATACAGCAAGGTTAGCACCAAGCAAACTTGGCCGGGCTCTAGGTTCCCAGGTGTCTCGTCATCCCTGTCTGTGCCCTTAACCCCCACTACCACCCCACCCCTTATTTCCCTTAAGCAAGCGCTTACCTTTTCATCAAAAGGCCTTTATCCTGTAAGCTAGCTCTTCCCTCAGAAAAGATTTTTGAAGACACTTTCATATTTTTTCCTTCAAGCCTCAACTTAAAAGTCACCTCCTCTAAGAAGCCTTCCTAGAGGCTTGTTCCTTCCTCCCCTGTGCTCCCACAGAGCCTGTCTATTTGTCTGTCCCACCAGGCTGTGAACTGTGGCAGGAACTGTGCTGCCTTCCTCCTTGCATCCCAGTGCCTCAGAGTACCTGGCACACAGTAAGTGCTCAATAAATGTGTGTCAGTAGATTAATACAATATTGAATGGATGAACCGTGCATGGTACAGTGATGCAAAATTCTGAACAGATTGATTTCGTGGCATTTTCTAGGGCCTTACTGGTATGAGCCAATGGAATGTGTATGGAATAACTATGAGTCATTGGTCAAGCAGAGAAGTTATTTTCAACAGAAGGATCTCCCTGGCTTCTGATGGTTAGACTAGAACCCTGACAATCACCAGGGTGTGCATGGAATGTACATTGCAAGGCCTGTAAGTAAGGATTGGTAAGAACCAAACACACACACACACACACACACACACACACACACACACACACACACACACCTGCCCTTACCTGCTTTTCCAGAAGCCCCAGGAGGTATCCAGAATGAAAGGCCAGAGAATCAGTCTCTCCTGGGCTTCTTGGGCCACAGGGGCTGCTTGAGAAGCATTAGATCCATGGAACAATAGTGACTCTGGATTCAGAACAGGAGGGCTTAGGTAGCTGGCCTGGATCTCTTACAGGGCCCAGCCTCATGAACTTGGGCAGGTATTTAACCTCTCTGAACCTTGGGTTTAAGAACGCAAGCGGGACACACCTAGTCTGAGGTTTAAACGGAGGCAAGCACCTGTGGACTCCAAAGGACTGCCCCCAAATCCAGTGTGTTCTGATGCGGCGGCGGGTCCCACGGTGCCCAGACCAAACACAGCCCCCTCGGGGCAGGCCCCGGGGACCCAGGATGCTGCCAGGGCTGTTCTCCGTGGAGGGTGGCAGAGCTGGGTGCTTCCTGCCAGGGTAAGGACTGGGACACCTTGTAGCTCAAGAATTTCTGTCTGGAGGGCAGGGGGCAAGCAGGAGCCTGGAGGGGAAAGTGGCCTTGGATTGCAGTGGTGCCTGTTAGCAGGCAGGGTCAGGAAGTCTGGCTTCGACTATGCAAGCAGAAGGGCCCGGCCAAACCCCAAACCATTATCCGGCCAGAGGCAGGAAAGTGAATCAGAAAACCAGGAAGAAGCCTGAGGTTAACCTCGTGCCGACTGTGGACCATGTAAACGAGGGACTGGGGAGGGTCCTGGGGCTGGGGTGGGGGTCTGACGATGCCTGGAACAAGGTGCTGAAGTCCTGGGAGCATGGGGAGTGAGCGGACAGCTAGCTCAGCGGCTAGGCAGTCCCGGGGGAAGGAGCCCACGTTTCCCCACTCGGGTGAGTCCCCCTCTGCCGGAGCAGCACTTTTGCACCCTGGTTTTCTGCTCCAGTTTCTGAGAAGCGGGGAACGATGGGGCTCTGCTGCCCTCGAGGCTGGGACTGCTGAGGGAGCACGATGGACCACTCCAGCCTGGAAAGTCCCATGGCAAAGTGCCGGAACCTCAGAGAGGCTCGCCCCCGAGGCCCTGCAGGGGCTGTGGCTACAGTGGCCCCATCCCAGCTCTAGGGGCCACAGGAAAGGCCACCCTGACAGGCTCCTGCCAGCAGACACATGGGGCTGAGCGGGTTGTCCCTTTTAGGAGCCCAGAAAAGAGCTTGTATACCATCCAAATTAAATTGGCATTGATCTAAACTGCTGGTTACAACTTAAGATGCCAATGGTAATCCCCAGGGCAACCATTCAACAATAAAATAGATGTATATAATAAAAGATACAAGGGAATTAAAACGGTTTACCTGAGTACTTTTCTATGAAAGCCTCACTCTCCAGCTGTCAGTGAAACACTGGGAGCCTTAACTCTCAGAGGCACGGAGAGGTGTACATTCTTTCTCCTGGGCCCTTGAGTTCATGCACTACTCATCCCTTAAGATAAAACATGCAATACTCCTTAGTTTTCCAAGCACTTTCCCAGATAAGATTATGCTTCTTCCTCACAACAACCCTGTGAGTCAGGCTTTATACTATCAGTTTTATAAGTAAGAGCTCTGAGGCTCAGAGAGGTTAGGTAAGCAGCCCGAGGACACACAGCCAATAAGTGTGAAAAGTAGGACTGCAGTGAGGTCTATCTTATTCAAGAATGGGTCTCTTTACTCCATAACTCTACTCACCGGGCCACCAGAGATGCTGGCTTCTTGTCCTTTGTTCCCTTTTCTAACTTTTAAAATATCAAATATGAACCAAAGTAGCAAGATAGTAAAATGAACCTCCGTGTAACTATCACTCAGCTTCAACAGTTACGGCCAATCTTTTCCCTTCTGTACTGTGCCCTGCACCCCTCCCATTATTTTGAAGCAAATCCTAAATAGATCTTTTCAAATGTAAAATTTTCAGTATTGAAAGACAAAGATTTGTTTTTCAATCATAACCACAAATACTATTATCATTTCCGAAAACGTAATAGCTCCTTAACATTATTAAATATCTAAGTTGATGTTTCAGTTTCTCTGTCTCTTAAATATCATTTTAGGGTTTGTTTGAATAAAGCCCCAAACACCATTCAAATATTGCAATTGGTTGATGTGCCTCTTATGCCTCTTTTCATCCATAGATTCCCGCCTCCCTTGCTTTTCCCCCTCAACAGTTTACTGAAAAACAAAACAAAACAAAACAAAACAAAACAAAAAACACCAGATTCATCTGTCCGGTAGAGTTCACCAGAATTTGGAATTTTCTGATTACAGTGCCATAGTGTTAGGAATAGGTACCTCTGTCACACTGTCACTGATGCATCTTCTGTTCGTGTAAACTGGGAGTTGAATCTGGAGATGCAATCAAATTCTGGTTCCATTATTCAATAAGCATAGTTTGTAGATGCTGTGGTGTTCTTTAATGGGGCAGTATTTTAGGACTGACTGTCTCCTTTGTCCTCGTGACATTGTTATCTTTAAAACTTGGAAACACTTTAAACATCTGATACTAGGAGAGAAGTTACACAATGGCGATTCAGCGTTAAGGAGGAATTTTATGCAGTCATTAGTCATCGTAGTTTTCAAAGAATATTGAGTAATCCGGGGAATGCTTATCATATAATGTTAAGAAAAAGAGAAGGAATAAAAAATACATATAGTCTGCCACATAGCAAAGGAAGAAGAGTACATGGAACCACTACTTGCAAGGAAAAACAATTACGTTAATAGAGGCTTTTATTAAGGGTTAGGGTTAGGGGGGATTTATTCTTTTTCTTTATTCTGTATTTTTCAATTTTTCATAAAATGTTCATATTGCTTTTATAATCACAAAAACTAATAGAAAATATTTAGTAAAACTTCTACTTCTGTATGTGAAGTTGTGATTTTCCTTAAGTTGTCCACAGGACCACAAAATGTTACCTTCTGAGGAAAGATCTAAACATACAAGGCAGTTTGACCAATCGAACAAATTACTGGTCAGTTGCCGGTTGGTCACCGGTGGTTTGATGTCTCTGGATGGTGATTTTGGTCACAAAGACCAATCTGCTGGTCACACAGTGTGTCAGAAGGGCCAGCAAGCAGCTGGCGTGGCTGGTGGGCTTGCCCTTTGTCTTCCTCCAAATCACTCCTCACAAGACCTCTCGCACACAGCCACAGAGACACAGTCCCCCCAGCAGCAAGGGCAACTGGGGACAAATACAGGAACCTCACGCCGGGTCAGGCCAGTGCAGCAGCCTACCATCAGAGGCATGGAGGAGGGGCCCTCTGCCAGGACGCAGGACCTGGTTTGAGACAGACAGAGGAAGAAGTGAGAATTCCATTTATGATTTCAACCTTCCCCTTCCTGGTCTAGGTTAACACAGACCAATGCAGGCATGACTTGGATCTATAAGAAAAGGTTAGATTTTATGATCTCAGTGGCCCTTTTCCAGCTCTGACACACATCTTTTCTGGGACCAGTTTCAAAGTCCCTGGGCCATTTGAACTGTGAGAGAGAGAGAGACAGACAGACAGACAGAGACAGAGAGAACACTTTTGTTTCCTCATTCATATGTAATCAAACTGTGTGCTCACATGTATACCATCAGACTGTGGCATGGATGTCACACAC